>JAPYZI010000095.1:0-144934 GCA_030523105.1 Ophioninae sp. A BG-2022a | reverse complement strand
CTCCGTAAAAAAAAAAGCCAAACGCTCTAAAAACCATAACAATTAACAGCTATGACATCGGCTCGGCCGCGCGCGCACCGACATTGCCTTTTTCGTCGTACACTACCGCATGTAAGCGCACACCGTCGAGCGGCAGTGTCCGCATGATGGGGGTACCGCCTCTCCGGGCACTGACACACGTGCGTGTCACCCACCGACGTAGGCCCGCCGCCGGACGCGTCTGATTGGCTGCCGTAAAAAATTAATAATAATTCAGGGTTGATCTGAGACCCATACATGCTTATATCGATCTTCTTAGAATTTCACCCCCTACCCCCCATTTCACGGATGACATTCTTAGCTGGGACACCCTGTATATATACAATTAAATATAAATAAAATATACGACCAAAAAATGAATGAAATGGTGACAGTGGAGGGAATTTCTGGAAGGTTTCGAAACCAAGAAAGGAGTAAGGCAGGAGTTTCCGCTCAGTCCAGCGCTATTCAGCCTGTACATAGATAATATGGACGAGAAATAGGAAAGAAAAAATGAGACACGGACAATCATATTCATAGGAGAGAAAACATATTCGCACTAAAATTCCCGGACGACATAGTATTGGTGGTAGACGAGGAGGAAAGGCTGACGAGCATGTTAACGGCGCTGCAGAAAAATGTAGAAAAAAAACAAATCAACGGTAAATATAAATAAATCAAAGATAATGACGTTCCAGAAAGGAGGAGGAAAGAAGAAGGGGGAAAGATGGGAATACAAGAGACTCGAGCTGGAACTAGTGAAAGAATACAAATATATTGGAGTATGGTTTTCTACGGAGAACACATTCGAAAAGCATCTGAAAATCCTGGCGGGTAAAATTATAAAAACGACCAATGCAACCTGGGGACACTTTAGGCGGGCACAGATTAGCAGCCAAAAACGGAGGCGGCAGATAATTAAATCAATTGTTAACAGTGGGATGATGTGTGGAGTAGACGTATGGGGATGGAGAAGGCGGGAAATATTGAATAGATGGCAGGGAAATCCAACTATATTTAAAGGATGGAAGCACGTTGCAAGGGGGTAGAAATAGAAGCCTGTAGAAGAGCGGAAAAAGACATACTTAGTGATGAAGATGGAGGAAGGAAGATGGCCTAAGGTATGCCTGAAAGCGGAGATAAGAGGCATAATGAACGGAAACCCATTCAAGTGGGGAGATGAGATGGCCCACGACATGACGGAAGTGGGGATAGGTGGAATTAGGCAGTTAATCAGGAACGGAGAAGTGAGAGGGGCGGAAAATATAATAGAAGAAAATGATCCGTTGGCAGTGCGGGCTAAGGTTCGGCCAATGCCAGCGGATCGGAAAATCGCGGGTTCAAACCCTGGTAGCGGCCGAGATTTTCTCTTTGAAATTTTTCGATGAAACTCGTTCGGTGACCGGGAGGTGAACTTGGGACCGACTGTACCGACATAGGTTTTTCGCAGTTTCCCTATGCCCCCACCAGAAATGGCACTGTGAATACGGTGGAGAGGGGGAAAGTCGGCTGCGGCCGCAAATGGGGCGAAAGGAACACGGCGGGAAATACAGGAAGGAACAAGGTAGGAGAAAATAGGAGTAAAATAGGAGAAAATAGGAAAATAGGAAGAAAGGGAACAAGGGATACGAGGATAGGAATAGCCGTACTTGCAAAAAATAGGAAGGACCCCTGGACCACACATGCGGCTGCCAAGAAATAAAGGCAAAAATCAGAGCGGAAGTGGTACAAGGCCTGGAAAAGGTGATTGAAGGGAAAAGGAGCTCGCACAAGAAATAGAGAAACCAGTTAACAATGACCCGGTAAAGGAAATCTGCTCATATGTAAGAGACTTCGAAAAGATGTCGGAATCTATGTGGAAAGTGAGGCGATGATAAAGCAAAGCGAAAAGGAGGAAAAAGCAAACATAAAGTGTATAGGTTGTAATTTTGTTTCGTAACAAAAGTAGGTTAGAAAGGAATTAGTTTGTAAGATTAGTTATAAGGCCTTTAATGTACTTTTGTGTAAAAAAAACACCAAGGGGTATACCTGGTGATATAACTACTACTAATAATAATAATTCATCGAATTAACTTCAATTGAAGAAAATTAGTTAAATCAGATAAAAAGGAAATTATATTCTTCTATGGCAAACAAGGACTCACGAGAAAGTTATAAAGAATCATACTGTTCATGTCCATCGATCAAGTTTTATAAAAAGAAATTTCTGAATCGTTAATCTGCGGTTTTGTATAATAGGCAATATCAAAAAGGGTCCCAAGAATCCCACGGAAAATTCAACATCAGAATATATGACTCGCTCAAGAAAATTTCGTAGGCGTCAAAAATGAATGATCGGTTGTCTACCACCCTTTTACCTTTTTTTTATTTTTTCCTACCCACCCTTACAAATTCAGAGGGTAAGAATATTTGTAATGGAAAATGAAAAAAGGACAGCAATATTCACCCTTTTCTCCGGCGATTTTGCCGGAAGTGGGGTCGTTCTCTTGCTGCGTGGATGGGGCGATCGCGAAACGACGCGAATCCTGGCTTTCCGAAGCTCGAGCTTTTCAACTCAGAGAAAAAAACAAGGAATACGTCGGTCCCGTGCGACTATGCAAATCTTTTGTACGAGTCGTTCCTTCTGAATTTGTTTTTTCGTGATTGATACGATCGAATATGTTTTCGTGAAGCGAGTGATTTTTTTCATTCAAATACTAAAATGTTTGGTGATCCGTCAAGCTCACTGATACTACTTCCTTGAAAATTTTATTACGATCTGTAAGAATTGACACAAGGCCAGCATTTGGAATATTTGATCTATTACTGGATGGACAATTGGGCATAAAGTTAGTCTAAAATGGGCAAATCGTGAAGTTACAAATGTAAATCGTGACATAGATCTTTGTCCTTACTAATAGCTAAAATAATAATAAATTAACACTTCGAAATGTTTATTTTCCACTTTCAATAATAATTCAAGTCAAATTCGTCGACATTGGCATGTGCTGGATTGAGCTCTTGTCACTGTATACCTATTCTAACTGTCCAACAAACATATTTTCGCCATTTGTAAATTGAATTACTACGTTCGGATAATCTTATTGTTACCAATGAATGCCCAAAAACTCAATGTACATGGAGTTTGCCAATTATTGCTGATTAATTCATCGTTAATATAAATCGTTCACTATTTTATTTGAAGCTTGACCTAACCAGTCGCTTGAACCTAAATCTTGATGAAGCCCTTTTCCCCTAAGCGACCGCGTTAAATTCATATTTTTGTAACTACTAAATAATTTTGTGATAAATACTAAAATAATTAGTGCGTTACTGTTGTGTGAAAAACTACCAACCCTCAAATTTTCAATAATTTGTAAATAAATAGATTAAAATTTATAGGTTAAAAGGTAAACAAATGACTGTTTCGAAGGGTTTTAAGCGGTATTCGAATCTGAAGATCTACATTTCGTTCATTTTGTCGAGCTTGATAAAAAAAAAGAATAAAAAATACTTAAATATGGCGAGGACCAACGAAAAAAAAATTGGCGTAGAACTAATTGAAACTAAGAAATAAACTAGACAAGTAAAAAGATTGATTTTCGCAACTGTCCATGCTAGAATGCCCCTCGAAGGGTGTTTAAAGTCCATTAAGAATTGCTGATTAAGGGCATTAAGGGCTATTACGGGTTACATTTACTAAGGGTCGCCCATTCGAAAATGAAGGGCCTGTAGCCACAGGATACACGTATATACGAGCGAGCGTGAAGATTGCTCGAAGAAACATGGCGAGGCTTTGAGGCTCTTGCGGCAGTCAAAACGTCGCAGGGAAAAGATCTTCAGCTTTATATTGATCCCCCTTTTGCATCCTCCCATCTCTAAGCCCTAGAGTCTTTACATCTCTGAGAATATCCACAAGGGATACCCTTATTCCTCTTATCTTCCTCCTTCCTCACGCTCATGAAATTGTTTGTCCACCCAATTCCCTATAGGGGAAAAAAATAAGGAAGAGCAAATGAAAAAATTAGAAATACGTGTAATCTCATTTTTCGAAGCACTTGAAAATCGTGCGTTTTTCGTATACATTTAGTACCACGAAAAACTCGTTTGGAAATGTCAGAATCCTTTTCTACTCGATTTTCGTGTTCACTTCCAGTCCAATGAAAAGCGAAAGTCATCGCGGCCTCTGTTCTCTCCCCCTTTGGGCATACCCTCATCACAGGATAATCCAATTTTCACCTAATATATCTAATAAATTCATAAGGTGGCGATTGGTCGTTGGCGTCCTGGTTGAATCTCCTAAACGTCAACGTCCATTCAAGCACCCTTCATCCATAGTACAGAGTTGTGCATATTTCCTCATACTGCACACTCGCGTATGCATATACAGGGTGTCCCAAAAATTAATAATAATATAGTAGCTTCTGACAGCTTGTCATGATGCAAAATAAACAAATATAACCTCACAAAAAGTGTCGTATTTTTCGAGATTTTAGTAATTCTTGAAAATTTCAGTATCATAGTGTCCAAGAATTTCGAAATTCACGAATATCTCAAAATCACGATATTACTGAGAAGATATTTGAAAATTGCCGAAGTTATTGAAAATTTAAAGGATGATAGTTCTTGATTATTTTAGAATAGTTCTTTGAATCGTTCTTTAGATAGTTCTTCAATTCTTTAAGAACTCAATAAATGATTTGGTAATGATAAATATATGAATTGAAAATGGTCGTTCATGAAAAAACGACCATGTTAAATTCCTTTACTTTGTCTGAACATTACTAGAATTACTACTTGTCTAAATTATGAATATTAGCATTTCTCCAAACTGTCCAGTCCTCAGTTGCTTGGTTGATTATTATTGAAAGCACGATCTTTAAAAAATACGTTTAAAAAGTAAAATTAAGAATTGCCTTAAATTAAAGATTTTCTCGAATATAAAAAAAATGCTTACATCTCATAAACTATAACTCTTTTACTAATCGTAATGATGTTGAATCATCATGAACCGGAACGCCAGCATCTGCAATATTATTGTTGATTTTGAGACACCCTATGTATACGTCCGTTAATGGGCAAAATCCTGAATGTTAATACAAACTTTAAGGATCACCCTTAAACTTGCTTCAAGTTCAGATACTTGAAATTACGATAGACCCAGTGTCTTCAAAAACACCTTTGCCTAAATATACTTATGCTTAAGGGATGTTTCAGGGACCAGTCCCGAAAAAAACTCAGGTGAATCCGTAATCGACACAACGTAAACATGATGGTTTCAAAATATATAAGTTTACGTATATTTTTGAGTGTATATATACATACACATATATATGCATTTATACTGTATAAAATATACGTGTCTGAATCCTGAGAGCTATACTACACGTAATCCGCTTTACGGGTTTTGCGAAACTGATTAGGGTTGCGTTAACGGTGAGAAAGGGTCGAAGAGGACGGGGACCAATCTGTATATGCATATACAAGTGTGTGCATGAGAATTTCCCCTTATATTTGTATGGGCTATTTCATGTTATATCAAATAGCCTCTTTCTAACGAACATGACATTAATCTTCAAAAATATCGTCAAATATTCGTCGTCATTAGAAATTCAACTTCAATTCCAAAAACGCCGCATTTTTCGAAACGCTATTAAACTACATTTATTTTGTAATCATAGACGGCTGCTGCATGGATGTTTGGAGTTCTGAAATAAGAAAGGTTGCGCGCGGCCGATACTCCGAGCGGTGACCGGTAGGCAGCGCACCGATTCTTCTGAAATTTCGGTGAAGGCACTTGAGTCAGGTTTTTCACCAGAGAATCGGAAGAGTATAGGGCCACCTTTATCAGTCCGGGTTTGCCATAGTTTCCTTGTGCCCATATAAAAAGTCCGTATTGTGGACGCAGCGGAAATTTTGTTCAATTTAACAATTGGTTGTGGCCCTTTTACCTTTTTACCTACGAACCAACAAGGGCATATATATTTGACCCCAAAAACGAAAAATGAGTTTCCAAAGCAACTCATTTTTTCCTAATTCCATTCTTTTCCAAATTCCATTTCTTTCCAAACATATAAAATGAATGCAACTTTCACGGACAATTTCCTACTTTGAAAAATCAGGAACATTATTTTGTACTTTCTGAGCTTTCTTTCTTGCGATTTGAATTAGTTACACGTAAAATAACCTGTACGTGCTCGCGAGTCTGTCTGATGCTTGCACCCACTTGGCTATTTCGAAATTTCCGTAGCGATAGTGAACAACCCTATATGTTTATATATAGGAGAGAGAGGAGAAGAGAAAAGGAGAGAAGGCAAAAGTAAGTGAGAGAGAGAGAGTGATGAAAAGCGGTCGACAAAATTTCCCTAAGCGGATTGTATACGCCCTCAGCATGCTCTACCAAAAGCTCCCAACTGCGATTTCTGCTCCAAAAAGCTTTACCTATATTTGCCATTAAGAGGCGATGACGAGGACTAAGGTCTGCGCGTCCCCGCGGTGAGGGCGTATCACGACTGAACCTCAACGCTCTTCCGAGTAAAATTCAACTCTAAGCGTCTCCCGGATTTGTGATTAATTTTTTAATCGCGTAAACAAAGAAAATTATCATTGGTTGGGTAGTACGAAGTTTTCGGTATTGTTTGCAGTATTTACGCAAACAACAGTAACCAGCGATCAATAATAATCACTTTAATAATCGTCGTAGCGATTGTTATTATCATTATTATTACTACTGCTCTTTTTGATATATTTATTATCTTTTTTTATTATGTGTTGTACTTCACGCTTTTTCCTTCCTAGATGTAGTAACTCCACTTCCCACACGGTCGCCACAAATTTCAAAGTTTACCAAAAAAAACCAAGGCCTCTCGTTCATTCCTACGTCCGCTATATCCGACTCACGGCCATCTCGAGTCATCATTCTTTCGCTTTGTGCAGACGTCGTTACGTGCAGATTGTCCAAGCCCATCAGGAATTGCGATTATCGGAAAAAAAGAAAACAAAAGAGAGTTTTTATGGGAAAGAAGAGGAGGAGAGTCGATGGATAAGACGAAAGCTTCGACGTTTGGGGAAAGAATTGGACCGGAAAAAGAGGAAGCGGCGTCTATAGAGGTTTCGCCACATTTTTCGTTTGACGAAAAAAACAAAAAGACGCTGTCGGCTTGTGTAACTTTTTGAAAAGTTTATCAAAACAGCTCGCAGTTGACCGTACACAAACGATTTTATCGTTGTGCGTCGTGCTTCTGGCTCTGACCGGAATGTACGCTTTTCGTTTGACGAAAGGATTGGACCGGAAAAAGAGAAAGCGGCGTACATAGAAGTTTCACGGCATTTTTCGTTTGACAAAAAAAAAGACGCTATCGGCTCACGTAACTTTTTGATAAGTTTACGCGGCAGTGTACCATAACAGCTCACAGTTGACTACACGCAAACGATTTTATATTTGTGCGTCGTGTTTCTGTCTCTTACCAAAATGTACACTTTTCGTTTTACGAAAGAAGACATTTTGGTAAGATCAGGTCGCTCTCAGACTCGAAGACGCTTGCAAACTTGATGTGCGACAACTTGATCTAGATCGAGACGTTCACGTCTTTGCCGTCATCCATCCTAGGTCTTTTCGGAGAATGAGCTAGCGAGTGACTCGCCACATCAAAGATATTGGAAAAGTCCCGTGCTGAAAAATTTTGAGGGGCCAACTTCAGAGGTCGAGTTTGAACGAGAAGATAGGCGGACCATCACCGAAGAATCGGGAATACAAAATTGAGCTGCAACACGTAACACGAGCTGCAACACGTTTTGGACGTAATTGGGTCATGCCTCGAGTCGGAGATGATAACCGGTGCAGCAATTCACAAAGATATAGCTCCCCGTTAGTCGGAGGTAATAAAAAAGGGCATTGCACAGCTAAGACCAGCGACTCCCAGATACGATTCAAATTGGGGCCCTAAGGTTAGCTATATATACGTATCAACTTTTTATTCAAACAAATAAATCAGTTTGGAAACATTAACCATTAAATAATTGATTATTAAAAAAATTGACAAAAATTGGGTTTCAAACTACTTAAATTTCGGGGAGCCAGACGGTTGTACAGTTTTTTAATGAAAAAAATTAATAAATTCTATCAGGCAAAGCTGAAATGGTTACCCGGGTACCTGGTCATTGACCGGACGATTAAACGAACCTTGGTGAAATTTAATCATGATTGTATGAACGCCTGTTCCGTAGAGATCAGTCCCTCCTGCCTTTTCATATTTGATGAGATATACCCGATTGTTAAATTACGGCAGTATCTTTCAAGAATAAAGATTCAAGATGACCGTCAATCGAACATGGCGGACGTAGCAACGAACGAGAGACCGTGTTTTTTTTTTCGTCAACTTTAAAATCTGTGACAGCCGTGTGGGAAGTGGGTGTACTGCATCTATGATCTCTTCGGAAGAGGCGTTCCTACAATTATGATTAAATTTCACCAAGGTTCGTTTAATCATTAATGATTGCTATTGTTATTAAACCAAACGATTACTACAAAGTTTCGGGTCGATATTTGTAGTACTATTTTTATAAACGATAGTAATTATAATTATAATCGTATTTACCATAATCGTTTATAATAATATTATAAATCACTACTGAAAATGTATAGTAGTTATAGAAAATTGATTAATTGGATTAATAACGATAAAAATAATACAATAACAACACAATAACGATAACTATACCAGAAATAATGATAATAATAATAATAATAACTATCAATAAATAATCATTATTACTTCATTATTTTTATATATTACATTACGAATCGCACGATAAAAAAAGCAAACAGATTTACAAACAAAAATTTAAAAAACTGCCGCCGAAATAAAGAAGATAACCACCTCCAAGCCATTCGAAGACCTTCTGCCATATTTTCGTTGACGCAAAAAAGTTTGGATCAACGAGGCAGACCAGTATACCGGGTATTCCCGAGCTTTTGCCACCCCGTTAAGTTTGTTTAACTAAGAAAAATAAGGGATTCGGGATTGAGTGAGTCCCTGCTCACACCGCGATCTTCCGTAAACACCGAATCAACGAACGAAAAGCGCGTTCTCGAATAAACGTTCGAGGAGATCAAGAGTGCAAGGTATCATTAGTATGTGTTAATACATACATAAATATATACATACATACATGTGTATATACAGTGTCGGTCAAAAGTATTAGGCACATTGTAAGCTTTCTATTCGAAAAAAAATCGAATTTCTCGGCAAAAAAATATATCGGTGTCAATTTGCGATGGACGAACACAGCTATATTTTGCTTTTTTTCATTTTTATCATTGCGATGTTTTTTGTACCCGGCAAATCATTTCTTAAGTGCCAATTTTTCACTATTTTTCCACTTCGCAAAATCGCGTACTTGGCTTTTGAAAATAGTATTCTCATCATTTATCAATCGGGTTTTTTTCAAAGGACATCGTTAGCTTTAATCTCGTGTTTTAAAAACATTTCTGCAATTTTGTTTGTAGTGGTATCAAGTATTTCTGGAAAAAACAGCCAATTTCCAAAAATTCGACATGATTGGCGTAACTCGAAAACTGCGATATCCCGATTTTCGGAAATTGTCATTTTTCAAGACAAACCTGAAAACTCGGCAGAAAAAATGCAATATAAGAAAAAAGGCTGTACTCACGCTTATCATTCAATGATGAGTGCGTGTAAGTGTGCATGTGTGTGTGTGTGTGTGCGCTTGAAATGGTGGGTTGGGGTGAAATTCTGCGTCGATTTATATAGTCATGTATGGTTGCCAGATCAACCCCTGAATTGTTATTAATTTTGAAAGTCAGTCAATCAGGCGCGCCCGTTGATCGGGCTTACGTCGGTGAGCGACACGCACGTGCCCGATGGAGGGGTACGGAGAAAATGTCAAACGTAGAAAAATGTCATCATACGCTATGAAATACAATGCACAACGGCCCTGATATGGACCACTGATTTTCAACCTAGAGAATGGCTGAAATACGCAAAGAAAATCACACTACACATTCGAACGCACCGATAGTCCCTTCTCCATCGTATCATACGACGAACGCACGTACAGAGCGGCGCCCACTACCACATGCAAGCGCTCACACCGACCAGTGGGAGTGTCCGCATGGTGGGGGTACCACTCCGTCCAGCACGTGCGTGTCGCTCATCGACGTAAGCCCGCTCAAGGAGCGCGCCTGATTGGCTGTCTAAAAATTCATCACAATTCAGGGCTTGATCTGGAAACTATACATGCTTATATCAATCGACTCAGAATTTCACTCCCAACCCCCTATTCCATGGATGACATTCTTACGTGGGACACCCGGTACATACAAGTAAAATAAAAAGGAAACTCGAATGTCGCAAAACCCATGTGGACGCGAGGGTCGACGCGCAGGCGCCAGAACTCGAAGCACCCTTAAGCGTCGAAGGGTATTCAAGATCGGAGGGGTGGTTTTCCCCGTACGGGCGACAGCATTCTGCACCGATGTCACCCTCTCACTGGCGCCCTTCAGCCCTTCTGGGCAGGAGGGAGAGGGGACGGAAGCTTTCGCGAACGATGAGAGTGGGAGGGGGGGGGGGCTTTAACTTTCCACGTCGAGGACAAAACGCCGTGTCGTTTCAGTACGCCGGCGTCCTCGACGCGTAAAGCATCAGCAGGCGCTCCGCGATCTTGGCAAAGGCCACGTGTATTCCACACAAAGGGTGAAAAAGGGTCAAAGTAACAAAAAAACAAAAACGCACCCCTTCACATGCTAAAAGTAAATATTATTTATTGTCCTCTCGCGTTTAAAGACAAACACTAATCAACAATCATTTATTTTATTCACAATGTAAAAAAGAAAAGAAAAAGAAAAACGTTTCGAAAAGTTGAACTCGACGAATTGTGCGTGACGTACGACAGTGAGGAAAATTAAAAATAAATTAAAAAATAAAAACAAAAAAAAACGTTAATTCGACGAGGGTGCTGCGCAGTGATGCCAAAATAACTGAAGATTCACAACTTACGAGTGCAAAGCAGGACTGTTTTCGTAAATTACACCTTTTCTTTTTCTCGCTCCCCCGTTATTCCCTTTCGCTGCGAGCGTCACAGATAAAAATAGGAAGTACAGCTTGCACCGAGACGTATTCGAGTGTTCGTAACTATAGAGCCGAAGGGGCCGGGTTTCCCGCACGTTTCTCCATTTCCGGTATTCTGAAGTATACCTATATATATTTATACATATGTATTGATGTGTATAGATGTATATATACATATATGCATATATACATACACATATATATATTGTAAATCATATATCAGTATGGATTGCGTTCGTATTTTTTCTTCATCCGTACGTGACTCCAGGCAACTGCCAAGTGTACGATAAAATAAACGGCACACGTGATATCCGGAAGCCGCGGAAATTGCCGCGACGCGCACGTGACGAATCATCGATTTTCACGAACGACTAAATCCACTTGTTTATTCGTGATCGATCGGTGATCGTTGTAAGAAGGAAACAATTGGACGAAACTGATGAAAAGTTCTCCCGAAACTAAGGCGGACCAAATAATACTTGCTGGTTTACTTGTTTATTGATTCAATGATTATTTTGAATTCATTTTTCATTCATTTTTTTTTAATCACAGTGTAAAATAATGCAAAAGTTTCGGAAAGCCGAAGAAAAATAAACGAGCATAATAATCGGACAGAAAAGTATTGAGAACGAAAGACAGAGGGAAGGGAAAACGTGATTGTGTCCCGAGGGATATGTTCCGTCTTTAGCGCTGTCAGTGGATGGAAAGAAACGAGACAGACTGCACGCGCAATCTCGATGAGCCGTCACGTGCTCTTCAACCCTCATCGTACATCAAGGGATTCGTGACCGACGAGCAGTGATTAGTTTCCATTTGTAGAAAAATACAAACGTATACGAACACACGCGTCTACAAATATATAAATATATATATATATATATATATATATAACAAAAAATATAAACATTAAACCATAAAACAATAATTACTTTTGATACCGAATAAATAGTAGCCCTTAAAGTATCGATAAAAACCGTTTTTATAATCGAAACAGTGCACGGTGTATTTTTAAAGGTCTACGTTGCGAGATATATACATATGTGTATGAAAATCGCTCGTGTATAGCGCACATATACATAAACAGAGAGAGGAACAAAAGTCCGTTAAAGAACGATAGAAAAAGAGCAGGGTGGCCACACGGGTGCACCGTAGTTGGGGAGCAGCCGGAAGGGTCTCTCCCTCTGCGGGATCAGGACGGGGATGTCCCGGCGACGAGGGAGCAAACCCCCTGACCGTCCGCGCATCAAAAACTACTCATCGCCTCATGGGCGCCAACCTCACTAAACAGAGCCGGGTGAGCGCTGGGTTCACTCTTCTTCTTCTTTTTTTTATTATTTTTGTTCCTTTCATTCGCCATTCCATACAAATGAACGTGAAAGTACGAACGAAGTCGTTTTCTTTCTTCGCTCGGGTTGAGTAACCGAGGAATGGGGGATGATTGATCGAGACTGATAAAATTGGGAAAAGTCTTAGTTTATACATTTATCATTTATGAAAGAAATGTAATCAAACTTTGCTATAAAAATGAAGAAATAACGATCGATTATTCACGAAAATACGAAATCTTTCCGAACCCTGCTTACGGACTGTCCGAGACGGTCTGGTTGTGGCCAAAGCGTGGTCCGCTAAGAGTCAATAGCTGAAAAATATGAAATCTTAATACCTGAAAACGAATATTTAAACCCCAAATACATGGATACGTCCCGATGTCACTGAAAATCCAGCAGGTGGAAAAGAGATACCACAAAAGGCGATCTCAGCACGTTTCCCTTGGATCTTGCTGTTGCTGACTCTATTTTCCAATCTTCTTACTTTTCTAGGCTTGTTTAGATTCAAAAACATCATCCGAAGTTAGGACCCTTCGGGAAAAACGTTGCTGCAAACTTCTCTCTCAATGGTTCCATCCAAATGATCACCACGTCGCAAACCCTGTTATGAACAGTTCCTTCCTGCGGTCTTTTTCCCAATTTTTTCGATATAACGAAGATGGCATCAGCTTAATGAAAGGACTGGGCAATTTTCTCAAAATAAGGGGAAATGAATAATAGTAGAGAGATTTACGGGGCAAGAGAGGCGCAGTGCAATAATTCCACGCTTGCCGATGAATGAAGCATTCATTTGGCTGCTGGCACGTTCCTACGTAATATCGCAGTCGTAACGCATCCATGTAGATGCTTCCTTAAACATTTGATACATCCACTCCGATAAAAACGGCTGCACCAATACACAGGTTCGCAAACGGATAAAGTAAACACACAGAGAAGCCAAGAGGAAGACTGTAAGTCTAGCCAGTTTCTTTCGTACGTTCGAATCGTGGCTTTCTTCGAGTACACCACACTAATACGAGTTTTGCTGTACACCGGAACGAGATATTGATCCCCGGGGATTTCTTACGCATTACATACGTTCGCATGCACGGTTGAACAGCCGCTATGCTATTGGATACATGAAGCAACGATTTTTATGTACAAGATAGGGACTGTCTTGGAATCGGCTTCACTATGGCTTATTCATGCCACGAGGTATTATTGCGCGTGATTTTTATTCCCCTCGATCATACCCCAACTAACGAATCTTCACAATCAACAGCCCCATTGTACCCGAGTTTCCACGCTTCTTCAGGGGTTGACGAGAAATCTTGCGCGGAAAAGAAAAGTGCAAAAAAAAGTGCGCCACGGTGTCGCAAATTAAGCGGAAATCCGTTTGATTAAATTTCATTGTAACTTTATACACTCCCGAGGCCCTCGCTGAGTAAAGCCAATCCCTCGTTAATTAGGAAACGATGGAGTATATCGATGCATTAATTAAATTCACTGGTGGTCATTCCGAAACCCCGCCGAACCGTTTTCATCCTCCAACCCTTCTCATCCCCGTTTACCTCATCTCCACAACTTTCTGACTTTTTCACCCTGCTGTTTGTGAACTTTGCGGAAAGAGGGAACTTATCAGCGGAACACCGAACGCTTAAAATTCTTTTTTATTTTTTTACTCTTCGTAAAGTGGCGCGATAGTGATATTTTTATGAAAATTAATTTGTACGGTAATTGGAATACTCAAGGAACGTTTGGACCGCTCGTAAAAGCGATTAAGGGGTCATTAAAGAGTTTTGTTTATATACGTTAAGGGGATCACCAAAGACTATTGTTTATATCGTGTTTCGATCTGTAAAAAACGTTTATCTTAAACATTTAAAAAAACATGTACTTATGCAAGTAAAAAATGTAAATCTTTTTTATTTTTTTTTTGAACTTCCTTTTCAATTTGAGGCCGCAAGTGATTTCTTGAAATTTGTACGGTATACCCGAACCCCTACAGGCTTTTAAAAAATCATTCATTTTTATATAATAATAATGATCTACCCCATGGAAATGACGTAAAAGGAAAAACCACGAATTGATAATAACGAAAAAGCTGATTAATGTTGCCTGTAAAAATAGAAATATAAACATCATGAATGAACAATTTTTTATAAAAATATTGCAAAAAAATTCGGAAAAGTTTCTTATCGCAGATGGTGTCCAGTTTGCGTGCGAATTATACGGTTGACGGTTTTATTCAATGCGACGCAACCCCCGCGTGTGCTATTTTCGAACACCGGTCGAAAATTCGTTCCCATACCGGGTTCCCGAATGTTCGCCGTTACTACGTTACGAGGGTAGGTGGCCCGGCAGCTGCGACAATAAACCATCACCACCTACACCACCACGACTCATAATGTACACTCCGAAACTTCATCCCCCTTTTTTCCATCGCCCCTTCCCTCCTCCCTACCCCACCCCGCCTTCTCTTTCTCCCTGGCTCTCACGCTTTCGTCTTTGTACGTAACGATTGCATATGTTCCATCGGACCACACGCGTGTTACCCTCTGTCGATGCTCACCCCTGCCCTTTGTACAAGTATTCGTGTATGCACGTACGTACCGTAATAGCTGTTTTGACGCGCAGAAATTTCGACAATCCTGTAAAACTCGAAAGCTTTTATTCACGTTTGCATGAATGCGGACCAAACATATTGCGAAATCAGTGTCTTCAAAAATGAAAATAAATATTCACCCTTTTATATAAATGTCATTTCAAGGATCATCAATGAGTGAAAGGATTTTTTTTTAACATGTAGAAAGTCTACGAAACCTCATCAGTTCCAAAAAAGAAATTTGAAGAAATTTACGTCTACAAAGACATTTGTATAGCCTACAAAGAAATTTTAAGAACATGTAGAAAGTCGACGTAACCTCAGTAATTTTCAAAATCAGTTTCCTCAGCGACGGTTAAGTTTTCAATGAAACATCGAACATCAGTCTTACTAGAATTCATAGACACAAAGGTTGATACTTTTATTTTGCTATAAAAATCATTCGTCATTGGAAAATCGTGGTTTTTAATTTTTTACTCTCTCTCTCTCTCTCTCGTACTCACGTGTCATTTAGTTCATCCTTACATGTGTCCTTAAGGAGCGACTTTAAAAATGGTTGATTTTTGGGACAGGATGGCCTCTGAAATTACCTTTTTATAAAAAAGGGAATATTTGTTATGTTTTGAAAACACCGGCGTATGTAATAGTAAACGCCATTGCTGTGTGTGGACAGTACGTACGTGAATATGTATACAAGTAGACGATAGAATTCTTAGTTAGAGCCATGTTGTAATGATTCAATGTGAGTCATTCAATATTCCCCCCGCTAGAGCCTTGCAGTGCAGCTCGAGGACACTTTTTGTCCGAACAAAAAATGGCATTGGCATTCGAACGAGTTGGATACATTTCAAATGATTGTGATTCGATAGATCTGAAAGATATAATTCTTAATTGAAAAAAATCCATTTTGCACTTTGTCTGCCATCGCAATAAACAAATATAAACGTATGAATAACTATATGTTAATTATAGTTAATATATAAAATAAAAATACAAATATATTTTTGTACGTGTTCATTGCAATGTCAGCTATGATTCCTCGAAAGACTAATCGTAATTAGCTGATTCAATTACCCTTTTCGAATATTCACATAATCAATTTTATCATTTTCTCCACAAATAAATATAAATAAATCATCAATTTAAAAAATTATAATTCCCATTAAAAAATTCTAATCACGATGTTTAAAAAATCACACTCCGTCGGTAAGGAAATATTTTTTAAAACATACCTTAAAGTACGAAAATGCAAACCAAATGCACAAATAAAAAATCTATAGGGAACGAGGAAGGAGGATAAGAACTTGTGTTGATAAGAAGTGCACAGAGGATTATCGGAGATCCTTCCCAGTATCTAACACGTTGGACAAAACGTCAGAATTTTCGTTTAAATGCTTTTGAGAGGACTAACTGTTGACAGGATTTCAACGAATCTAGTGCGTCATTATTTGGTCTATTCATCCAAATGGCCAAAGGACTCGAAGATATTGATTTGCGAAAAAGAGAAAAATAATAACAATAATGAAGGAAGTCCAATCTCTGCATTTGCCGTTTATCTCTGTCGCGGCCGGCAAGAAAAGAGTGGTACTTCTGTGTGATCGATGCTCTGCTTAAGAGAAATAGAAAGTACAAAGGGAGTCAAGAGTGGTATAGGCAATGAGGGAAGGTGGAACGAAAAGGGATGGAGAGAGGCAAGAGAAGACAAAGAGAGTGAGATTTAAGGCCTCACATAAATCCCTGAAGGCCATTTCTTAAACCCCTCGAAGTCGTCTTCGTATTTGTATGAACGAGAGTGTGTGCACGCGTACGTTTATTTTCGCAACCAGCAAAGTAGGTGTTGAACTAGCCTTTACCAGATTGCAAGACCGCCCATTACTGTAATCTCTATCTTTTTCTCCCCCTCACTTTCTCCTATCGATAATTTCAACCCTCTCACTTTTTCTCACCCCCGTTCGCGTTCAACTTCTCCAGGGACCCGGAGAGCCCTCGTTCCTCCCATTTCTCTTTATCCTGAACCTTTTCTGTATGGAGTAGCACATCAGGCATGTTCCGGACTTTCCACATCGTTGCCACCAGTTCGCCCTGTAAAATCGTATCTGCCAAGGAAATTCGACCACGAAGGTCCGATATTGCCTTTGCTAAACTCTTCGGTGCCCTTGAAAATAAAACAGTTTAAAAAAAAATAATAAAAGAACTAAATTTTATTACCTAGGTAATCGATCAACGAAATAAAATGCAACGATTTCCTTGCACGTAAGATTTTGAGGTAAATTCAACACGACTATCAAATGCTTCCAATAAACGTTACTTTTATAGAAATCCTGCCCAAAGTCTTTCAACTGATCTAGTGGGAAAAAGCTATATGTTCTAAACTGTCTACTTGATTTTAGAGAAGTTGTCACTCTAGTGTAGAAGGGCTAGTGGGACGACGCAAAAATCAGGGTTCTTGAAAAACATTTATTTTGAAAGGCTAAAGTAACCTTTTGAACAATTGGACATTTCTTTCTAATTTTTTTACTTAATTTCACAACAATAATATAAGTAATTGTAGCAACCGATGCTGATGGCTGGGCGGTCGGAACGCGGCTCGGGTGATCGCCGAAGTTGAGTAGCATCGGAAGAGGCTGATACTTGGATCAGCCTCTTGGCTTGGCTTGGCCGTGCTCGGGCTGGCGCATCGACCATCGAGCAGGAGGCCGATTTTGCTGACACTTTGGTGTAGATACTTTAACAAAAAGTATGTACACCAAGGAATCAAACGAATACATGGCGGTCTATACTGGCACGGGTTTTCCACAGT
The DNA here is from genome assembly GCA_030523105.1 of Ophioninae sp. A BG-2022a. Classification (NCBI taxonomy): domain Eukaryota; kingdom Metazoa; phylum Arthropoda; class Insecta; order Hymenoptera; family Ichneumonidae; species Ophioninae sp. A BG-2022a. The sequence continues at coordinate 127,135 of JAPYZI010000095.1, read as the reverse complement.
TTCCCCGTACTCTTGGCAAATGGGGTATAGTGTAAGTCGGCTGTGGCCGCAATGAGGGTTAGGTTCTGGTGGTATATTGAAGAAGGAAGAAGATACGGTGGATCAGGGAAGAAAGATGGCGGAACAGGAAAAAATGTCCAGGAAATTTGATTAGGGAGACAAGGAAGAGGACAGGTAAAAAGTGCTAACAGCGCATGTCATTGAGAAAGCAATCAATAGAAACACAAAAAAAATGAATTAAAAAAAAATTAATTGAAAAATAGTAATTGTAGCAAACATTAATCCGAAACAAAAAAGAACTAATTTGATTGTAAATTTCCACTTGGAATTGAACACTTTCAATAATAATGAAAGTACAATTCAATGATGTTGACATGTGCTTCAGGTTTCGTCAGTGACTGTTCCAGCTGCCCAACAAAAAAATGTCTCAATTTTTCAAATTTAATCAATACCTCTGAGTTATCTTATTATTATCAATAGTTAACGAAAAAGACGTATCTTTATCTTGGATTTTTCAATATTAGCTGATTACTTTATTGTTAAAATAAACCTATCGTATAATCTAATCTATGTATAAAATAATTCACGTATTATTTTATCAACATCTATAATTCTTCAAATTGTCAAAAATGTTGGCGATTTTTTAATATCTTTTCAGCAATACTTAAATAACTAATGGAAAAAAGTTCAAAAGATTGTTAATAAATATTCATCAAGCATAAAATACTTGATGAATTTTACTACTTGTGTAACAGTAAATGTCAAGAAATTGTGTATTCTGTTTTGAAAAAGTACAGTCTCGACAAAAACGCCTTTAAAGTTCAACCGGGAGTTCTATAATGGCAATGCAAAGTTTACGTGTTTTTTTTTTTTTTTTTCATTTTCACAGTAAACGAATCCATTACAAACATATCCGCTCAAGCCAAAAAGCAGCCAGAAGGACTGATAGCTACTATTATACAGATATGACGGGCTTGAAATATTCTTTTTCGTATATGTGTATACATCCCAACACGAACGCAAATACATCATCGCCGATGGGGCGAACAACACTTCGATTTAAATTCATGAATAATTCCTGGTTGCTTGGTCCCTCGCGAGGACGAGAGATCGACGAAGCTTTTTGTTTCTCGCAACAGCAGCAATTTTTCTCCCTTTTTTTTACTTTCTCCTCCATGGATACACGTGAATATATATATTTGAACATCCCTCAACATTTCTTCTTTTTCTATCCTTGTGCACTCATTTGCCACGTGTTTGATCTTTCAAGCCCTTTTTGCCTGCCCCTTTTCTCACACACAAAAGGCTCAACTCAATTTTTTTTCAATTCTCCGTGATCAAGTAATTTTTCCAAATTTATTTCGTATTTTTTGTAACACGATTTTCAGAAATTATCCACTTTGTATTTATATAAACCCATACTAGCTGTGCCCTTCAACTAAGGGGATTACAATTCTATCGATTTTTTTACTTATTCTCCATAATTGAGTAACTTGTCGAAATTTGGTTCGTATTTTTCTGTTAAATGATTATCGAAATTAATGGCTTTATATTTATATGTATCCATACTAGGTGTGCTTTTCAAATAATGAGGTTAAAATTCAATGTTGATCGAATGTTGTTTACTTTTATATTCATATTTTTTCATGCTGCCTGTGCCCTCCGATTAAGACGTTGAAATCGTAAAATGATAAATTATAGCGAAAATAATAATCAAAAAAAAAAGATATCTCGTTCCATTTCATCGATGCAACCTTCGAAGTAAATTTATCGAATCCGAAAAACCCGGTATTAGTACGCCGTATCAATAAAAACTAAGACTTCGATCGAAGAACTTCATTCTCCTTGTTTTTTCTCGCCTCTTTTTTCGACGCCCGGAAAACTCTCAATTTCTGCGCACGTGCGTGGTGGCATTGTTACGAGGGGAAGGGCATGATCACTGGATTTCGAATATCTTTATAGGGACATCGAATGCGTCGTATTCGCGTACGAAGCGTTCCACTCTGAACGTCCTTGCGATTACACAATTAATCGCGAACATTTTTTACTTCTAACAAATACGAAATAAAAATTAAGATAAAAAATGGACAGCTGAATCCCGGTCGGGTTTTCAGTGTAAGAAACAAAAAATCATAAATTGCAAGGAAAAATAAAAATTCATAAAATGCAAGAAAAAATTTAAAAAATTAATGAACGTTGAAAAAAAGTTGAATAATCGCAAAAAAAATATAACCAATAGTAGATAAATTACAACAGATTAGCATAAAACTTAGAAAAATCATACAAAGAGTGTAACCAAAAATAGAAAAATTCTAGAACAAATTCTAACAAAAATGATAAAAATTCCAAATATCGCAACCGAAAATAGTAATTTTCTAAAAGTCCGGTTGTACAACTGAGGAGACGCTTTTGAGAAGGGTTAAGAGAAGAAAATAAAAAAGGGGGAAAAAAATGTTCGTTGCCAAGACTTCCACTAGAAGGTTTATATATACTGCAAATCCTCCGAATCACGTGCCAGCACTTTCTCACAATAATAAACTTGGAGAATGTAAAATAGCTAAACAAATTGTAACCGACCTTACAAATAGTAATGTCAATTCGGTGTGGAACGACTCGTACGTACGATCTAGCTCGTTCAATAAACTCGGAATGTCGACCGAGAGGGAAAGCTCTCTCGTGTGTTTTCGAGTCTGAAAAGCCAAGGGTAAATGTTAAAGCTTTTCTGTGTATATGTATAGAAATGTTTGCGCGTCCTAATCCTGGGACAGAAAACGACTCTGTGTGTATCTCGCATTCGGTTCGGCTAATAATGCTACCAGTAGTACACAGGATGTATACGAACACGATAAAACAGACGAACGGAAACATCCCGACGACGCGGCGTTGATGACGATTTTCTCATTTACAAAACGTATGGAATTTCTTTGAAGGAAATCAAAATGCCAACGGCAATGAAGTAACATCAAGAGAAATACACCGGCCCGAAAGTTAACCGGGCTCCTCGCCTTCCCTTTTGTTTTTTTGTTACATGAAACTTCAGAGGGAGGCGACACAACGCGATGTGGAACGAGAGAGACGATTACGAATGGAGGCCGAGGGTCGTGTACGAGAGGCTACCGCCGAGGCAGAGAGAGCACGTGCACGAGTCCATCATTTGCAACGAGAACTGGCCAGGTGAGCATTTTTACTTTTGTTCTCGTCCTGCTTTTTAAAATTTGTTTTCAGCACTTATTTACTTTTTTCGGAGGTTCTGTATTTTCTCTATTATTCTAATTGTAGTTACAACTTGTTTAAGGTTGTTATGGTTTTGTTTACATTTTTTTTGCAATTTTTTTATTTATTGTTACAATTTTCGTGCAATTCTTCGAATAACGGTTAAAATTTGCTTGGCAATTTTTCTATTTTTGTTTGCAAAACGCATTGGAAAATGGATTCCGGAAAATGGTCTTTGTATCTATTTCTAGAGAAAATAAATGCAGTTTCCATTACTGTTTTTTTTAATAGTTGGTGAAAAATATAAGTTTTTATTTATGCAAAAATCGGTTCTCCATGAAAAAAAAGGGATTATCGAACAAATAAATCAAAGTAAAATTTCAACGAAACATTTATTCCACATATCTCTTCAAATTCCCGAAAAACGAATTTCTTTGAAAAAGAATCACGCTAACAAACCCAAACAAAAAGATTCAAAAGCTTGGTGCGAGTGTAGCTTTTGTTTTTACCGCTGGGAGTCCTGTCGAAAATCGTTCGATAGCCGCGGGGACACAGAAACTCATACATCGAAAACAAATGTTTCATATAGGCGTCGCGAAACGTTCAATTTATACGTACAGAACTACAGCGATCGAAGTAGGGACGGTGGGGGATGCGAGGTTTTACGTACGTATCGATAGTTCAATAAACAATAAAAGAAAAAAGGAAAGAGTATCGCTGGCGTCGTGATACGTATAAATAATGAAAGAGTGAAAAGGAAAAGGGAGGAGGAAAGGGTGAAGGGAGGCGAAGAGGAAAAGAGAGAAAAAGGAGAGTGAGAAAGATAATGGAGAGAGAGAGAGAGAGAGGAAGAGAGAAATAGCGAAAAGGTAAGGTTTAGACCAAGTGTAATAACCAGACTGTAATCGTTTATGCGAAGGGCCAAGGAGGGCTCGGAGGGTCTAGTTCACTCGGTAAATCATCGATATTGGCGGCCAGCCAATAACACATTTTGGGCTGGCGACCGTGAATCGAACGATCGTACAATCTCCTGTTTCGCCTCCAACCCCCTTAACATCCCTCTAGGTACAAACATGTAGGATGATTCCCGATAAATCTACCCTCTTCTACTACATCCCCACCACTACGACTTCTTTTTTTCACCCTTTGAAACAACCTCGAAAATTGCTAACCCACCACCACCGTCCTGCTATCAAACTCTGTCAGATTTCCAACGTTTCGGAAAGTTACCTTCCAAAGGCTTCCGGTACATGGAGAACCCGAGATGAGTTGGCTCAGTAATCCTACGTGCCAACAAATAATATACATCCACGCAAACACAAATATCGAAATCCGAACGCGATAGTTTGGCGTCGAACGTTCAATCAGAGGGAAAGAACAAATATTGTATAAAATATTCTTATTTCAATAAAATATTAAATCAAATATTTATATAAAATATATGAAATATTAAATTTCTACTAATGAAGGAAAATGATTGAAAAATCGATGAATATCTATTATTTATGTTAATCAACAAATTTCGCCGAATGCATAATTTTTATTTAACTTATTAATGAATATGTGTGGGAAATTTTGAGTTTTGGTGAAACGCTAGCGTTTGCCATTCTGTTAAATTCGTGTTTATAATTCATTCGATCGAAAACAAATTCAGTCGATATCGTTCTTCAATGGAACATGAAAAACCAATTATTCAGGTAAATACTAAAAAAAGATATTGAAAAATATAAAATTCTATTTATTAGTAAATAAACCATCGTGACTTTTTTCCCCTGAATACTCGACTTCTGTTTTCCCAAATGGTTTTTTGTAAAAGGTTCGAACGAAACGCCATTCTGTACTTCTTTTTCAAGCTCGACCAGATGAATAATAAATTGTGAAGGGTCAACAAAATAAAAGAATCAAAATGCAATTCCTCGAGGGAACAAAAATATTTGTGACGCATTTTTTTTGCTGAAAGGTTAAGGTTTTGCTAAATTCTTCTTTGTGAAAAGATCAATCGAAATGCAACCCATTTTGTATCCTTTTACAAACTTTTATTTAGTTTTACCTGTTCCGTTGCCTGTCTGTAGGTCTGTAATCAAATCTTGCACGTAAAATTTGATCCACTTTCCCGTTTTCGATTGAGCTTAAATATTGCATGCATGCATAAATTGAATGACAATTCAATATTATAGATATTTAAATATAAATAATATATAATTAAATACATAAATTATAAATAAATAGATATTTAAATATAAATCAAATACATAAAATTTATGTGCTCAAAGCAGCACATATTATGTGAACGTACTACGGACTACATAACGGAAAAACACTGCTGCGCACTACGAACTACGTCGTAGTAAATCTCGAATTAAAGATACTAAAAAGTTAAAAATAAATTAACTCTAATAAGAAATATAACACTTTATAAGTTCATTGTAACTTTTAACGATAAATAAGCTTCTTCGTCTACGACAAAATAATTCCATATCGTATATAATTATATATTTTTATCACTAAAAGTTTACACCATAATAATTAAATCGTCCCGTTTTTATCACAATCCTAATTTTATAGATAAAAGCGTGTAACATTGTGATAGCGAGAGGAAAAAGAAGGTGCTAAATGTTCTTAATTATACCGTCAAAATGTAACACGCTTTTATTTATAAAATTAGGACTGTGATAAAAACGGAAAGATTTAATAATTAAGGTGTTAAGTTTTAGTGTTATAAATATATAATTATGTACGATATGGAATTATTTTGTCGTAGACGAAGAAGCTTAATTATCGTTATGGGTTACAACGAACTTATAAAGTGTTATATTTCTTATTAGAGCTAATTTATTTTTAACTTTTTAGTTCATTTTATTAACAAATAATAAAAGATTGTTTTTAAAAAAGGTTTTTTTTCTGTAATTTTTTTCAAAACCATGTCACATCCATCGCCTATTTCTAACTTTTATCAAATTCAAAGAAACGAGCTCGCGATAACTCTTTCGAAAACAGAAAAGTACTTTTATCTTTTTCCGTTTGTGCTGGCTACGCTTGAAAAATAAATCGCAGGTCCTCTGCTATTTTTGTTATCTTCATTCGGAAAATAAAAAGCTCGAAAATAAGTGAAAAGGTTTTTACGAAAAAAAACCAACACGAGTCCAAGTTCCATTAAAGTTTTGCCTGGCGCCCGCGACTCCCATCTTAGCTTCCATTTTGCTCTTTTCTCTTCGTTCGGAGTATCGAAGAAAAACGAAAGGAACGAGAAAAAAACAACGATGTAGCTAATAGAACTTTACTGGTATTGTTGTCCCCAATTCGATAAAACTCCTTGGCCCCGAGTTAATTTTCATTCGTCTCGAGATAATAAATTCATGATAAAATACTGCAAATTTCGTGTCTTTCCTTTTAACCAGAAAATGCCTCTCACAATTCCTATACATTCAAGCTACTAAGAAAAAGAATGAAAACTAAGCTATTTAATATCGCAGATTTTTACGATAATTAAGACGACAATTTTGTTTATTTCACTTTTTTAGTTCTCGTACAGTTTTTATTCATATTAGAAATAAAATAAGTAAATGCAAAATAATTAACATGCAAATAGAAATGAGAAAAATAAAAATAATAAAAAGTAATAATCAGGGTATAAAATAGATGCAATAATTTTTATCTAAATAGCGTTGTAATTTTATTGAATTGGTTACCATTCATCACAAATAGTTGTTATTAGTTAATTCTCAATTAATGTTAATAAATTTACGTACATAATATAATTTAATTTGACAAGTAAATTCTGTCGACAAGATAAACACAGTTAACAAGCTACGTAAAATAAAATAAAAATTATGTAGAGATGCAGGTAAAATTGTTATGTATTAAAATTTGTCAATTACATCGTAATAATAGCAGAAAAGGAAAAGGGCATAGGTGGGTATCAATTGGAAAGTACGTGAAGGACGATATACATCTAAACACCTTTTGAAGGTGTATGAGGCCACCAACATATACTGAACTAGAAAAAACACATACAAAACCGATAGACCAAAGATATTTACATATACTCACTTCTTCAAGGTAAGCTTTATTTTACTTCTTGAAGCTTACTTGTAAAACCCCGCCAACAACTACAGATAACGTAAAAAAAACACTGCCAATACCAAATCTTCGCACACGAAAAGGAACGAATTTTGCGAATTCAATTGCATTTAGTACTCTGTTCTACTGCAGTAAAAATAATGACTTGCCTAACTTATAAATTAACGATAAACATTAAATTCTACGTAAATAGAACAATTAATTACGTAACCAACAAAAAAACATAGATCCAAAGAAATACCATTATGGACATTTTGTTTAAATACAAAAAAATACTGCCTCCTGTAACGCGTGTGAAACATTAATGAAAGAACGGGTTTTTTGACCCCATGGTGGAGTTAAGGGGGAAGGAAGCGTGCATGTTAACGGAGATTTGCAAACGGAAGCCAACAAAGGCAGCGTGGCAAGTTCGGAGACGCAGAAAAGTAAATGCGAAAGCGTGAATGATGAGGTAGGCGATGCACGAGGGGAGTACACAGGGATGAAGGCGGGGGAGGGAGGGTTGAAAGCGCTCACCGTTCATAATTGGCAAGAGCGGGAAGACCCTTGGATGACGCGAGTCTCGACACTCCGTGCATTTTCACGTTGCCCCAGAGATCGAGGAATTAGTAATGGACGAGGGGACGAGTCTGAAGAACACGAGGGAAGACCTCTGAAACAGCCTGAGAACTTTAACTCTCTAGGCCTTCTTGCACTTCGATGACAATGAGACGAAGAAAGAGGGAGAGAGAAAGCGTAGCCGTCTCCGATACATCAACACAAAGATGGAAAACGGAAAAAAACATTGACAGAAGGAACGTGTGCAGTGACGTAACATAGTCGAATGCAAAGTGGGTGGAAGGAAAAGGTTACTGGGCTAATCGAATTAGACGCCAATGGCAAGACGTCCTTCCCCCTTCAAAGAAATACTGGGTCATCCTGACGACGAAACCACCAAAGAACTCGAAACTCCGAAGTAAAAGAAACAGAACAAAAAAAGAAACCATGATTTTTGAGATACCCTGTATATATATGTACTGGGTGTCCTGAGGGTTGCTTGAAAAGCGTACCTCCTTCGAGATTTTCGTTGCGATAACCAAGCATCATGAAAAGACATTCCTGACTGGAATAAACTAAGGCAATAATTAAATTTGAAGGAATTAATTTTCTAAATAATACTTTCCAAGCACTTGCTGAAATAATAAATTATGAAGAAATTAAAAATAGAAGTAATTAATTATTGAAATATCTTACTATTAACGAATGTGTTATATAATTAAAACATCCTTTGGACCCTTATTTGTAGATATTACTTACAACTTACTTATTTAAGAAGAAGATTACTTATTTCAGCAGTTATAAATAATCTCGTGAAGCGGCGCGAAGACGTAATTCATTTTGACAACTCGGCTGATCCGAAAAAAAAAAACACTTTTTTCTTGAAATAGATCATATTAGCTAAGAACTAGCTAAGAACCAACAATTTTAAAAGAACTTGTTCTAGTACTAGAATCCATTGTTCTAGTACTAGAACAAAACATTTGAACAAGTTCCCATCTCTTACCCAACGGAAGTTATTGCCAAAAGATTGTCTGGGTTTATACGCCATAATTAAATTTGTGCTAATATTAGTACATTGGGTCTTAGTTCAGAAAGCCATTTCAAATTATGGGTTTTAGGAGGTTAGGGACGAATGGAATAATTATTATCATCAACCAATGAAAAAAATAAATAAAGAAAATTCTCCGTTAAAACCAAATTTCTAATTGCACTGAATAAATATACCAAATATCCAGTCACTTATCGAATTGATCCTTTAAATATTACTACAATAATAATTTCACCTTCAATCTGCAATTCCTGTACCATACGTTGAACCTTTTTTTTCAACTCAGTTGCATCAAGCGACGAATGATATTTTTAAATGTTCATAACAGCGTAATCCTTTTAGAACAGGAATAACCTTCGACAGAAACAATATACCGAAAAGCCCTCATCGGAGCTTCCGGATCGCCCAGTACGTGTATATACAGGGTGTTCAAAAGGAACACCCGTTTAATTTTCTGCCATTACCCTGATAGAGGTCAAAAAGGGGGAAGATGTTCGTAGCGAGCGTAAAGAAAGATAATCGAGAGGGTGACCGAGTTGGAGCAATGGGGAGGTGGGAAAGGGGCGTTTGAAAAAGAGATCGGACGAAGCGTTGTTACACTAGCAATACAGACGCCTCGGCTCCGAGTAAAAGCTATAAAAGAGGGGTTGTTTGGATCGATGCAACTGAAGAAAGAGAGCAGAGCTGCTGGGGAGAGTTTCAGGGCGAGTGGAGTGCGAAGGGAGGAAGTTGGAGGATTGGAGTTACAGACGGTTATATAGGGTGCATCATCGCATCACGGAACCCTTTTCAAAAAGCATACACGACTCCATATACGAGTTTAGCCGAGTCCCTCTTATTCCTACTTTTTTTTTATTCTGCCCTTTTATGCCCAACGCCTTAGACTTTTATAGCCGACAATTTTGTGGAATTACGTTGAAAAGATTCCCAGACAATGTCCTTCCTTCCTTCCTTCCGGTTTCAAACTTTGCCATATTGGTCGTCGTCTACAGTCCAGAATGGAGGCAAGATCCACTCGATGAAGATACATCACGTGCCATTACAATCGCGAAACGACCTTTCCACGCGTTTCTTTTTCCTTTGTTGAGAAACCATGAAAACCAAGTGAAAAACGTTTCATCAACTGGTTGAGTATTTCAAGATAATCGTAATCGAGATTTAGTGAAATTTTCACTACTTGCTCTCTTCTAAACGTAAATTATGAAATCCCCCTTTAAGACGAAATAGAAGCTGTACCATGTGAAGTAGGATTAAGAGAGAGATAGCTAAAATTGTTCCACCGACATTTTTTCAAAGATAAAACATTTTTAACGTTGAATAAAGCAGCCAAGCTCTGCAACTATAAATTATGAGGAACCTGACGCTCGATTTGGCTGTAAAAATCTAAGTGTCTATGAAAAAAACTGTTTTAAAAAATTTGTAAAATTATGTGGTTCTTCTACGTGTCCTTAAAAGATAATCGAAAGCGACGGCTTTTCGATTTTTCGAAAACAAAAATTTTTATTACATATTGTAAGCGAATTAGGGTTTTCATGCATACTTGACTTTAGTTTCCTATTCAATTATTTGAATGCTAAAAAGAGGTCGATAGATTACTTTGAAAACGTATCAAATGTGGTTGCATTCATAGTAAATTGGCAATGCTGATTTGTACGTAAAACCGTCAACTCTTATATACTTGGGTGTTCTGTACCGTTAGTGAGAAAGTTCGAGCTCAGCGCCATCTGGCGGAGCTTCGCCACACGACGCGACTTCGTATCTTTAACCGGACGATTATTCGGAGATACCAGCAGTGGCGTTTCATTTGCATTCGACACGATTAAATCCGTCATACGAGAAGCTTCTGACTAATGAGAAACACGTAATATATTCACGTACACTGTACACGTTGCATTACGATTTACAAGCCTCGTCTTTGCCTCCTCCATTTATCTCTCTCTCTCTCTTCTTTTTCTTCTTCGACCTCGCGGAGCACGCGCGTGCCGGATACTGTACAACACGGCGCATAACATATTCGTCGCCGGAGATAGACGTGACGAAAAGAGTCTCTTATATGGACGTTAAAAATTCGCATTGTGAGCGCGAACGAAACTGTTCTTTCGCTCGTACTGCTAATTTCACGACGCCGAGGGGGTGTACGCGCTTTCTTTCTTCACCCGCTAGCGGAAGCAAAAAAAACACAATTTTTAATAGGTCTGCATGAGGGTGTGAATAATGGCTATCGGTAACAACTGGATATTTAACGTCTGGACGATTCTTTCGAAGACATTGAGGTTGAGTACTGGCACGATAATACAAGGACTACGTATTATGGGCCTGCTACTACGTGGATAGTCCTTGGAGTATCTAGAAATATAATTTTTCTTGTGATCCTCCTGAAGACATCAGAATTGAATACCGGCACATTATAGGATTACGGGGACAGTTCTTGATGTAACTTTTCTATACATAGGTTTACGTTTATCTGAAAATCGTTTTGAAGCCATTAGGGTTGGATATCAGCGTGATCGGCAACTATGAGGACAATCCCTGAAGTAACATTTCTATAAGTACGTTTGCGGGTATCTAAAAGTCGTTTTGAAAACATTAGGGTTGGATATCAGCACGATAGGCTACTATGGGTCGTATCCTTGAAGTAACGTCTCTATAAGTACGTTTACGTTTATCTGAAAGTCGTTTCGACGACATTCGGGCTGGACATCAGCATAAAAGGCTACTACGAAGACGGTCGTTAATATATGTCTCCGAAATAACGTGATCTCCGTACATAAGTGTACGTCCGTGTTTATAAACGCAACGCTTGTTTCAGGCGTTCTTTTGCCACACCACCAGCCACCACTTTGCATCGGTTTCTTTTTCATGTTCCTTTTTATTCTTTTTTTTTTGCGTGTACGTTTTTTTCGCGAAACGTTACGGTGCCCGGGGGACTCTACGTAATGGATGTCTCGTCTTCGTGGGAAACACCTCGTTGCGAATACCAAGCCCTGCCGGCTCTCGCAACAAGAACGACGAAAATATGCAATCTGCGTCTCCGGAGAGAAGGGAGGAGAAAGGTTGAAAAGGCACGCACGGGTGTACGAAAAAATTCGGCCGTTTATACAGGAAGTATCTTCTGACGAGGGGCGGAGGAAATTCCGACGACGTTTGCCAAGCCACCCCTCGGATAATAAAACAATAGAATAATCGAATAAAATTAAACGGATGGCAAATGTAGTGGATTTAACATGAAAATCGGTCGAATCAAAGAGCCTCGGACTTTCTCAAACCAAGACTTGAAATGTTCTCTATAAAACCGGGTGGATAATTTATACGAATGACTTTGGTTGATGGGCGATTGGGCTCCACTGATTTTTTGAAGTAAACAGGCTGCTGTTGAAGGAAAAACACGATTTAAGAAGTGTTTCGACATTTGTTTGTACGTACATCATCAAAATCGTGTACCAAAGTTGATTGACAAATGTTTATATTAAAAGCAATTATATACAATCTCTTTTCATCTGCCTGATTGATCTAGAAAAAATTCTTCCTAAAATAAATAATATTGATTAAACACTTTTATTTGTCTCTCGTTAACTCTTTTCAATTAACAAAAAGAGATATTTCACTTTTTTTTATATGTCGAGAAAGAATGACATCTCTATTATTGGTCAATAACTCGTAAAATGAAACAAAAAAGATAAAAAGAAAAACATGGATCAAGGGTAAAGTTCTATTATAGTGAATAAACGTATAAAATTTCAAGGTGGTTTGTTAAAAGTCGAAAAATCGAGTACACCATTTTAAAAAACATAATTACGAATGACTTTTAAAAATTTTGGACAAGCCCAACCCTTTAATCTTCTGTCCACGGCGGAAGAAGTTATCCGCAGTTTCCCCATACCCTCGACAATTGGTAAAGGCAATACGCGAAAACTCGGTGGATTATACACTTTGAAGCTCGGAAAATAAAAAAAGGGAATGGGGGGTCGGTGTACGGATGCATAGAGCACTCTTTTTTACGTAACGTGCAAATTTTCGTCAGGCAGATTTTTCAGCCTCTCTTTCAAGCTCCCATATGGTCTCTGCAAGCCTCCCATTGTTCTTGGAGCGTGCAGTTAATGGTCCTCTCGCGCGCAGCGGCCACAGCGAAATTCAATTTCACGTCTCGCGGCTTGAAACTCGAGTGAAAATATATAGTGACTCCTTTTCCACGAAATCTACATTCTCGTAAGTGCATCTCACACATTCGTACATAAATACGTCTGTGTGCGCGGGATTTTTCGCAAAAGTACGAAAGGAACGCTTTTTCTTGGATAATCCTCCACTTTAATTTCCAAATTCAGACATTTGACTCTTCGTCGTCGCAACAAAGAGGTCTTCGCAAATTCCGCGAACAAATAATTTCACTGAATGAGCGATTTTAAAGTTAGCTCAAAACCTTAATTTCTTTCAATTATTGCATTATTCTCTCTGTTTTTTTTTTTCGCTGTTTTTGTATTTCCTTCTTTTCGCTAATTAGAAAAAGCCTAGAGGAGTGCTCTTGAAACAAATTCACGAAATCCCTTAAAGGCCGAGAATTTGCATATCATAATGGACAGGGGGCGGACAAAGGACAAGCCACCCCCTTCGAACCTCGTACTCATAACTACATACATACATCCATACATACGAATGGATCCATACATACATATATATGAATGTATGTTTGGATATATGCGTGGCGGCCTCTCTGTGCTTAAACCAAAAATTCCCCTCTTGTGGGCAAATATGCGCACATAGGGGTCTTAAATCGGGGTTGTATGTGACGTATGCCGAACTGTTTACTCGTACGATCTATATGCATATGTATATCATCGTATCAACCGATTTGCATATCGCGTATGTACGTATATAAAGTACGTATCGCGTTTGCCACGCGTCTAGGTTTTTTCGTAGGCGAGAGGGATGGTGGACCCCGGAGAGTAGTGAGGGCCAGGAATCGTGAAATGAAATCCGCGCGATGGTTTGATAAGAAATTTCAACGAAATTAATTTTTGTGCATTTCCATCCACCATTTTTCTGTATATTGGAAGATACTGGTGAAATATTGTCAAAAAGTGTGGAATCACAGTGGAAAATTGTGAAGAAACTATGAATTCATTTTTTTTTTAAATAGTAGATTTACATTCCCGAGAAATTTTTTTAATCACTCGACTGTTTTTGCTGTTTTTATTATAACGATTTCACTTAAAAATAATTTTAAAGGAACGGCGTTTAAAAGAAACTTCATTCAATTAAAAATATCCGAATAAAAATTAACTTTTGTAATTTTATTTTACAATGTTTTGTTTTACGATTTAATATTTTTAAATGTACGTGGATGTTTTCGGCTCGGTGCGACCGTGGTAGCGGCGAAGTTACATTACGCGAGGGATAAGGAGGGACCCAACGGTGGAGGTCAGAACAAACGGCTTTTGTCATAAATTGTTTAAATCCTCTTAACATTTTTTTTTCGCGCAATTAAAGGTATGTTACTTAACATACGTTAAAATAGATTCAATTAAATTTTTGTTGTAAACATGACAATGGTTGAAGTACAATAAATAGCAGAGTAAATGCACGTCAAAAATATCCTCGCCATCCTGGTAGGATTTAAATCTCTGCTTTGATTCGTCGAAAAAAAAAATTAAATTTCACCTCAATCTGCAATTATCTCGTTAAAATCGAGATCGAAATGTTTGTTTTACGATAAGTGACTCCGTTTCGAAATAAAAAATATGTTCACCCAAAACACTTTCGCTCGAGATGCTTTAAGAAATAGTAATTAAAAAAAGAAAAAGAACGCATTTTACACATCCGCCTACTAAAAGTGCTTTAACTCCGTAATTTTTATAAATTATGATATAATTTTTCGTGTATATATCATTGAAAATTCGAACTATGAGAAAAAAAAACTTGATCTTTTGCATCCGTCACAGTGAGATTCGCCCTTAATCTTCCACATATTACGAAGATCAGAGGGTGGCAAAGGGCGAAATGAGAAATCGTGAAGGAAAAAGGTAATTTGAATATCGGGCGATTAATGGAAGTAAAGGAAGGGTAGGCCCTTTAACTAAAAGGGTTGTGGGCGTCTGTGTAGGGTCACACGGAGGTGCATCTGTCGAAAGGGTGCTTCGGGCTATCATACGCGAAGTGATCCATCAAAAGAATCGATCTGCAATGTGCACACGTTGCGTTACGGGTGTCTGGATATACAAGTGCTGGCGTATGAACGAGCTAGGGGTTAGGGAGCTGTTAAGGTACGAAGGGAAAGTGAAATTTTACATTATGGTAAAATTCTCGATGCGCACGCGCGTAATGAAATCGCTGCTATTAGTCACTGTCGGGGCTCGTATATAATAACCCAAATTGCTTTTCTTTTTTACCTCGTCTCTCTCTAGGCTAACCCTGATTCGACTTATACAGGCTCCCGAAAAATCTCCGGCATTTCTCGCTCATTCGTTAGCGTCGTAATTGTCTGAGACGCGTATTAACGATTAGGGCTCAATAATCGGAACAGGCAAGAGCGCCAACACCAATCTAATATAAAACGGAATTTTTTGATATCTGTCATCTTTTAATTAAATACGTTTCAACGAAGAGGAAGAATTAATGATTGCGGTTTTGGAAGAACTTCGAGTTAGCAGCGTTATAAGGAATGGCCAATTAGTCGGAGCGGTGACGGGTTAGCCGTCCACCAACCGACGGGATCGAACAGCGGATAGCTGATACTCCTGTCATCTAGGGGTGTCATCTAGGGGTGAAAGTAAAACGTCTGTGCGAAAGGTATCAGGGAACCGTCTGTGCCATGAGTTTTCTACAGTTTCTCCGTGCCCCTGGATATCGCCGTACAGTATATCTCGACTCGGGACCTGACGGAAGTTGGATTCAATTAGAGAAGTACGGGTAGAGCCTCACGGGAAACGGTTTAATTGAGAAGGATACGTGAAAACCCGCAAACGTGGGCTCTGCGTTAAAAGTTAATAACAATTCAGGGGTTGATCTGGGACCCAAACATGCTTATATAAATCGTCGCAGAATTTCACCCCCTAGCCCCCATTTCAGGGATTACACTCTTACATGGGACACCCTGTATATATATATATTCATGGAAAACGATTACGTCGGAATGAATAACTGAGTCCTTCTTCAAATCATTCTTTTATTCATATTTCACAACTGATGGGAGAAATAAAAATTCGCAAAAGTGTGCAAACACCTAATTTTTCTGTCGTCTGAAATTAATGTTCGTGAATGTTCAAATTCTTGATCGCTGAAACTGCGATTACTACTTTTGTTGTCAATCGTCAATTTATTGTATTTTAGGCTTGTAATTAAAATAATTCATTTAATATTATTGACAGAATACTGGTTGCCTTAATTAATGTATAAATAATATTACCATTAAGGCAAATGGAATTCCTCCTCGTTATATTGTATTCCATTATATTATGTTATATTATATTAATTGCATTGCCAATATTTATTATATATTTCGTTTCGTTACTTCTATAATTATCTCTCCCACTATTTTTTTTCGTATTGTTTCAATATTTTATTCAAGAGAATCAATTTATTACATTCATGCTGATTAATACATTTTATGTAGATGAATAACGCAGTCTCTTAATTAGACTAGATTTAATGAGACAATAATGATGTCAATAATCACTCCCGTTTTGCCAATTACGGTTTATTGAAAAAAAAAACTCTGGGAATGAATAACCTCTCGATTTTTTTCCAGCCCAAACACAGATAAAAAGCAAATTGTTAGTGCTCTCACTAATTACATCCATATCTGATATTCTTTTCACGTCACACCGTAATTTGGCGCGGGCTCTGAAATTTTCGAGTATACGTTCCCATATGGCCCGCTCTCGGGCGACAACTCCATCGTTATAATCGAATTTGCGCGAGTGCTCGCTAACTACACCATCCCATTTTGCACGCGGGTTTTCGACTGAAACCGTCCGCTATGAGTAATCGAAAAAATGTTCGTTATTTAAAAAAAATCAGTGCTCATTTCATGTTTACGTATTTTAATGGGATTAATCGCTCTAAAATTGAGATAATAAATAATGAATTTCAAAAAATAAAAGAAAAACCAAAGAAATGGGAGATCGTTTGGTTGAAACGGACATAGGTAAAGATGGTTACGAAAGGATGACAAGTGGAAGTCATCGATTTACATTGCCGTTAATTACGATTCGACTATGGCGCGTTTAAAGCAATTTTAAGTGAATTATGGAAAGGTAATGCTCGTTTTGGCGCTGTTCTGGGGATGAAAAAGCCCGTACACGGTACTGTAAATCACTAGCTAAACTCTGTGAGGGCTCAACTGGTTACGTTGCCATATGTTCCCGATAGGCATTTCGCAAGGGTGGTTTCCCGACGAGGAAAGAAAATGTCTGCAACCCCCAATCGCCCGCCCCCGAGTCTCCCTCTCGTAGTAAAACCAACGGGGATGTGTTGCCGGTAATTGTCCACTGCCGGTGCAACCACTCTCGTATCCGGCCAACGATATATCTCGCTAACATTCTGCACCATCAAAAATTTATCGCCGCGGTTTTCGTTAATCCACGGGGAAAAAAAATTCAGTTTTTCATTTTTTTCTGGGATATTCCAATCACTCGTTTTATGCGTTGGAAATAAATGTTTATCGAAGTTTTTCTTTTTACTAAAAATCAAAATTGCCAATTTTTAATCCAATTATTTTTATCGTAACAATTTTTACCTGGTAAATTTTGATTAGTTAAGGCGAATTTAAAAAATATTTTATGTGGAAGTTATACTGTTTTAAACACTGCAGCTGCGCACCGGAGTTTTTTCTTTTATTTTGTTGCGGCAAAAACATATCAATCGACAAACTGAAGAATAAAAAATAAAATTGGAAAATTCATGTTCGCTATAATTTTTTTCAATCAGGTATGATATTGAAACAAAACCATAATAAAAGTTTTTTTTGTACAAATTGAATCTCAGGAAATTAGAAAATTTTTCTCGCCCTATTACGAAAAATTATCGTTTTTTTTGTCTGGAAAATTTATATTTCGTGATTAGATCAAATTCTTTTTAAATCGTTTTTCTATGAACCGAGTATTTCAGGACCCTTTCGTGTTTTTCTTGTCTTTTGCTGGTGAAAAGAGAATACTAATCAACGAAAATGAATAATAATGAAACCAAAATTCGATTTTTTTGCAACTGTTTTTCACGAAGTATGATATTCAAAACAAAATAATATAAAGAATTATTTTTTGTCGTACAAATTCGCATTCTCTGAATTGTAAGATTTTTTTCTGTCCCCATATTGCGAAAAAACTATGTCGAAAGGTTTTCCTTTTCCTCAGACCCAAATTCTCTCCCAACCCTATCCCTATCTGCCTTTGTTCCTCTTTCTTACTCCCAATTTATTTCCATCCGCGACGTGCATCGATTTTACGAGTACCTTGACGCCCTTTCCTCGGCCCACTTGAATTCTCGACACTCGAGAAACCACTGAACCTCGTTTCGACCCCCATTGTTTCTTTCTACGATCACTTTTATCGCGAATATAAGCGAGATACGAGCTGGCATCGCCAATCTCGAGGTTCGTGTCGATCCAGAATATTTTCCATACCGGTCTTGAAATGGTACTTCCCAACGACGTTTTTTCCTTCGTATCCCTCAATTTCTTCGTAGTTCTTCCGCACATTTCGAAAACTCTCCACCTAGCCTCCAGTCCAAACGCGAAAATTAAAAATTTAAAAAAAACACATTCCGTGCTCAAACGGCTTACGTTTGACGTCCTCAGAGGACTGTCAAACGTAATCCATCATTTAGCGTGATAAGTATTAGTGCAATTTGAGACTAAGCTGATACCTATCCTAAGTTTATCAAAGGAAAACCCGTTTTCGAAGTTGGGAATATTTTTAAACGTGGTAAACTTAGTAACATTCGCGATCTCGGTCCTGTCAGCTTCAAACCCTATATTTTGCGATTTTCACTATTACGGAATAATCCCCGTAAGATTGATGATGCAGGTTCAAATTCAGGCGATATTTAAGTAACAATTTGCGGAACTACGTAGAATAATGTGGAATCTCGTATTGCAACGCTATTGTATCCCAATCGATTAATATATTAATCGATAATTAATATTAATCTTTAATTCTCAATACCCTTCGTTATTAACCAGTGAAAATAAGTTCACGCCTGAATTAATTTTCCAAATTTATATCCAGATTTCCAAAATAATTTCATTTTGGAAATGCGGAGTGGTTTGCGACCTTTCACAAAGAATTTAATACATTTTCGATTATTTTGATGTTTTTAATTAAAATTCAATAGCTTCAATACATTTTATCAGATAGCTACGCATAATTTCTATTGAAGACATTATCTTAAGAACAGTTCAATTTTGCGGATATCAAATTGCCATTTGACAAACCCAATAATCAGACGATCTTGCCTTTCCATTTCCTCGTTCAATACACAGTGATCTAATCGTTGGTGTCTGTTTGTTCGTGTCGTTTTAGCAGAATGGAGGAATCGTCACGGGGGCTGCTGCAGCACAAGCAAAGGGCGGACCAGCTGAAGCAGGAACGAGCCGCTCTTACACTTTCTTACGAGGTACTAAAAGCCGAACGAGGAAGAAATAAATAGCGTGTAGCGCGAGAAAAATGATCGCGAAAGAACAGTGGTGGATGAAAGAGGAGCGAAACGGGGAGGGGGTTTGGAATGGAAGCCACGGAAAAAAAAAAAAAAATTGCTGATTCGTCCGTCGACGTCAAATACATAAAGACACCCTCATTCTCGCCATCCCTTCGAGCGATAGTCCCAAACGAGAGGATATCGCACGGAGCACGTCGATGCTGAGTACATATATATGAACGTCCGTGAGCCACCATCATTATTATCGTCATATTCTCCCGATTTCTTCCAATCCCCTGTTCTTTCATTCGATCTCCAACCGAGAGTACGTTTATCGTTCATTCGTCATACACCTACCAGTCAGTCGAGAGCAAATCCCTCAACGCCTCTTTTTCTTTGGCTCTTTTCCTTGAGAATTCATTTTAAATAAAAAATATCATTAGTATTCGAAGAATAATGCAAATTTGTGGTGTTCAAGCTGAATTCATGGTGTCGTTGGAACGTGAACTTTTTTCCATCGCTTTCATCATCGAAGATCATATTTTGTAAGTTCGTTGTTAATTTAGAGATTAACAACAAAGATGCAAAATATGATTTAGAGGAGGAGAGGAGTGTGTACCGCGCCCACTTAAGAGAACTGAGCGGAGAAATTTTAATGATGATTACAAAATCATTTGATTTTCTCAACAATGAACGTTGATCCCAAAGCAGCCAGATGCGCTGATGTCCCTTCTCCATTTGGTGCCTATAGATGCGCTATTAATGATCCTCGTTAGATCCTGAACTGTGGAGAATGGGCTCCTCGCCCGAAACACGGGCGCTATCTCTCGTTCACGGACGGTTTCATCCTAACAGACTCGTCGCATCAAGAGGAGGGACCATAAACGAGGGAAAGGGAGAAAATCGAAGGGGATTTTGAGGCCGCTGCTTTTTCAGGAGTTATCCCATGCAAACCATTCCGAACGAATCACCGTCTCCGAAAAAAAGCTCAATTTCATAACAAATATTTTTTAAGAAGGTTATTTTCAAAAAATCGACATGATTTCAATACGTGCAAGACGTTTTTTCAAACAATAGTGTGACTTTTGATTTTATCTTGATCTTAACTGCC
Source organism: Ophioninae sp. A BG-2022a (assembly GCA_030523105.1). NCBI lineage: Eukaryota > Metazoa > Arthropoda > Insecta > Hymenoptera > Ichneumonidae > Ophioninae sp. A BG-2022a. The sequence goes on along the minus strand of JAPYZI010000095.1, from coordinate 106,517 downwards.
GAGGAGCGTTTCAAGCTCCTCATATGTGATAAAAAAAAGATTGGCTCAAAGAATTCTCGAGAAAAAGAAAAAAAACGTTTTTTCTAATTAACGAAGATTCTGTGTTCGCTGTGCGAAAGAAAAATGCGAAAAGATCAGACCTAAAGAATATCTAGATTAAGGATAGTCGATAACGTTTGAAATCACCTATACGTTATGCATTGATAACTGTATGGACGAACCTATCCATATAGATTCATACAGACGAGGCGTACGCACAAGGAAATATGTAGTACATATATATCAGGTTCGAATTTGCTCTATGGGGTTGAATTCACGCTTATTATCGATCGTCGTGGTTCGCCAAACGGCGGCAAAGAGAGAGAGAGAGAGAGATAAAGGGAGAGAAAGCGATATAAAAAGAAGGGAAAAAAGAGAAACAACCCCTCGACAATTCGAGTCTTGCAATGTACTGGCGCCGCTATGCCCAGAAGCCCCCTTTCCCGAAATAGGGATGTATACACTCGGGGTATATTACGATAAGATCGTCCGCTCTCACGATCCGTTTCCGCGTTTTCTTGGGGATCGAGATTGTCGTTTGAAAATTGCAAATTGAAAGACCGTTTTTCCCACGGACCCCGAATAATAATGCACATTGTTGAATACAACGATCTATCAGAGGAACGTTAGCACCAGCTTGGAAGTCGATCTCTGTTTTTTTTCTAACTAAAAATTCCGGTTTTTCATTCAAGCTCATTACCAGTAAAACACAACAGCGCGAAGAGACATTATGAACTTTTGCATTTATGGATGTATTAAATAACAGCTCGTTTCCAAAAAATATTTTTTCACATATAAATTTTTTACTTTTGTCTTTGAATTTTGCATTGTTTTTTTTAAGTTTAATGTTCCATCGTTACCTCTTGTATGCGTGTTTACAAAATTTCATAGTTACAAATAGAAGGGAAGCGAGTTAAATATCGATTTTTCATTTTGCATCTCACAGAAGTTAAATAAAAGTATATTTTGCATCTAGTAGAAATGTCCATTCTTGCGTACGTGAATATTGCTCCGAGACACTTGATAGTGGTAAAGAGGGTTTAAAAGCTGACGTTCAACGGGCGTACTTCGGGTGCTCGTTGTCGCGGACTCACCCGACATTGGCCTGACCCCCGATACTATAAATCAGACACACGCACCCTCTATTAACACCCCTGTCTCCGGCAGCTCTCCTACCGTTCGCCATTCCTAATTTTCACGTTAAGCCCCTTGCGCTAATATAACGCTAATGTAACGCTGCGAAGAAAGAAAGGGGAAGAGCGAGAGGAAGAGAAGGGTGTTATTAAGCATTCCCCTTGACTCGGCTCTTCCCGACAGAGCACCAAGGAAAAGTACCAAAAAAAAGGAAGATGATTAAGTCCCGAGCACAGAGTAACTAAAGCAGAAACTGTTAGTGCGCTGAAAGAAGTAAGCACTGAGTTTCGTCCCCTCGGATGTGGACGTTTTCTTGATTCCCTTGTCATTGGATTTTCCATTAAAGAGCTAAGCTACGGAAACCACCCGAAAATTAAGATTACTCAAAGAACGAAAACTTGTTGAATTGCTTAAAGTTCGTACTTGAATCGATTTAAATATCGTTTTATCTTTTATTTTTGTGTAAATCAACGCAATCATAATTTAAAAAAAGATAATAGTTGAAGCCGCGATAAGCAATTGTGATCAAAGTTTTCTATTGGTGAAATTTACAAAAATTCTATTGAGCGAATACCAACGAACTCACGTTCCTTTTCAACGTCACAAAAGTGGGTAATTCGCGAAACGTCAAAAGACGAGATCAAAGCGAGGCTTGGATCTCGTCTTTTGACGTTTCCGGTTGTTCAATAGTCGAATCGTTCGAACGGAACAATACCGAAAACGAATAACCAATGGATCGGTTGAATTGCAGTCCCGAGTTCACCAATGCCAGGCCCAAATCACGAAGCTTCAATTGGAGAACGAGTCGATGAGAGGACAATTGCGAGGGCTAGAGGCTGCCTGCGCCGAGGAAGTTCACGCGGCACTTGTCGCCCGTTTGGCGACGCTCGAAACCGAGCACGTGGCATTGGCGAGAGACGCTGACGCGCAGAGACGACAGTACGAGCGTTGCCTGGACGACGTTGCGAACCAGGTGGTCCGAGCCCTTCTCTCCCAAAAGGTTCATTCGCCAAGCTAGTTAAAACCCATTAGTTGTATATATCATGACCCCGGCTCCGATTTTCCAATTTGTCACTTCACTTTTATCCGCTTCCTCCCGGTATATTCCAAAAGAAAAAAGCAAACAGTTGAGAGCCATCAGCCGCTTAATTCGCTAACGATTATTCTCCGTGTTCCGCGATCTCACTGCTTTGGTGGATTCAGGGTTTGAGGGAGGAGATCGGGGGTCTTCAGAGACGCATCAGAGAGCTGGAAGCCCAGAATCGCGCGCTATCCGGCTTACTGGCCCAGGCTGCCAACCCTGGAAGTCCAACAGAATTGATTCAGGGCATCATCGAAGCGGGTCCCGGTGCCCTAGTAGCTGCCCTCGGACTGGATCCAACCTGGCTACCCCTCACCAGGCCACGTTCCCTCAATCTCAAGATTCCAGTTATGGCCGCGACGAAATGCCGTAGAAGTCGACCCCTCGGTATATCAACGATGAATACGAAAACTGGCCATCTGCGAGGGTTTGAAGTTTGCATTGTTGCAGCCAAATGACATTTAACATATTTCTATTTCCTCGTGTTCAGTATTCTACGAAATATGTTGCTTTGTTTCGAGATTCAAATTGTAGACTCGTGAGACACTCAGAAATGTATTGAGGCATTTTCGTAGCCTGTGGAAAAAGATCGAGTGATTTGAAATTTTTTTGTTGCGTCCCAGCGATGCAAACTCGATTCCCGCGTCATCAGCCACGTTGGATCTAACCATACTTATTCGCTGTGCAGGTCAAAAACCCTCTGAGGAGGAGGGAAGCGAAAGCCCCGAAAGCGGCAATCGGGACGAAGGTTATTCAACAATGTCCTCGGACGTTCAAGGTGAAGGAACGAGACAAGAGCCTTCCTCCCGTGGACTCGAAGACCTCAAGGAAGCAACCGACGAAACCGAGGCCGATGTATCCCCCGATGCTCGGCTCGTCGCCCTCGATACCGGAGATCCTGATGTCCTCTTCTTGCCCCTTAATCTCACAGTCGGCATTAATCCGAGGCACAGTTATCCACCAACCAAAGACTTACTACCGTATCAGCACGTAATGCGCAGCTTTTCGGACAGCCATCTCTATCTGAAGCTCACTACAACGGCAGCTAACATTGCCGCTTCACCGTACAACATGCCAAGTCCAGGTGCCGGCTCCTCGGTGTTACTCGTCGAGGAAGAGGGATGGGATGCGGAGTACGTCCAGCAATGGCTCAGGTATGAATCACCTGGTTCAAAATAGGGAAGAAGTGAAACGGAAAGTCGGGGATAGTTGCATAATAGTAAACAATCGGAAATCTCATTGCAGGTTGGACGACAGCAGAAGTGCCCAGCAACATCGAGACCTGTTGGAGTTGGAGTACGATCGAGCAGAGCTTGAGGACTGGAGTTTTTCGTTGTCCAACGAGGACGTCCAGAGCGAGGGTGGTGCGACCAACAACAACAACGGTTGGAAGCAAGATTCGGCGAACACGGGAGCGGCAACGACACCGGCTCTTCCAGCGATCAAAGAGCACAATCCGATCGAACTGGAGGAGGATGCCAACGAGTGTCTGTGGAACGGAGCAAGTTATCTTGCCGATCGAACCGGTGGTGAACTCGTGGCTCTGCTGATGGACGCACGTTCAGCCGGGCCGTGGCCTTACGCCTCGAGTCCAGGTGCCTCATGGAGCAGCGAAGAGGGCATCATTGAAAATTCCAGCAAAAGATCGTCCGCTGCTCTTTCCGGGTGTAGCGACGATCCCGATTCACCCTCGATCGGCACGGATTTCACCCGTGACTTCTATCGCCTCGTCAAGTTCGAGAGCACCAAGAGCCTAGCTAGCACGTCTTCCAGGGGTGGCAAGCCACCCCCCGATCGAGAACAAGCTCTTCAGAGCGTCCTCTCCTTCATCGCGGAGCAACAGCTTTATCTTACGGAATTGCCCCAAAATCCTGGCGAACATGGCACAATTGAAGGTTGGTATACATGCTGTTCTTGCAATCAGACCCGGTACAGTGGATTTCAAAGCATTTAAGTACTCATCGTCGTTCGGTCGATCTAGCGGTTGGTGATAAACGATGTGCTAGAATCCTTGCTATGAATGAAACACGACGAACCTTCAAGAACTTCCATGGCTCCTACAAACCCTCTTCTCACCTTACAATTGTCAGTTTCAGATGATGTTGCTGACAGTAATGATGGTACACCTACAGCAAGCGAAGCGAACGACATCAACGAATCTCCGACCAATCGTGGAAACGATTTATCGATCGCATCCAACGATCATGCGGAGCGGCTTGGTAATATAGGATGTGCATCGGCTATGACTGATGAGAGACTGATGAATCCAATTAATTGCAATACGAGCGCGACTATTGGGCTCAACTATGGGAGCGGTGCTGGAGTCACAACAGAGTTGGTTTCTGTACCGGAAGAGGATGAGGAGGCGGCAACCTCCTCGACACCTAGCACTGTAGTAAGTTCTTAATCAATCACTGAAACAAGTTACAGCTAGAGTTACAACATAATTCTTAAAATTTTTAGAATTACTATATCGTTGGAATCGTGAACATTTATTTTTCGAACCTGAAATATGCGTGTCCTTGAGGGTCTATAGTGTATCAACGAGAGAAAGTTGTGTTTCCATTGATATGCAATTGTAGGTGAGCCCAGCGAGAGCACCTCTGCTAATCGAGGGTAGAGATCGCACGCTGAGCTTTCACGAGCATGCCACCTCCAAGGACGTCATAAACGAATTGAACCGCATGATCCGTAAGGGCGACGAGAATCCTGCCATCCAGCCGGATTCCCAGGCAGTATTGGATAAGCTCGATCTGGCTTGCTGTTGTCCAACTGGTTGGGTTCACGTCGAACGTGACATAGACTTTACCGACCCAAAGGTAAAAATTAACAGATATTATTCATCTGTAACTTTATAAACGCTCAGAGTATATTGTACACGAAGAACCATCATCATAAGCAACCATACCACAGGAACAATTGTCTCTTATAACATGGACATTTTCATGATCTATCATAGAGCCTGTTGAACAAAAATGATTATGGCAACACTCAAAAACTATTGAGAGAAGACTTAAAAGAAAACTATAGTCGCATTGCACAATTTAAATAATGGTTCTTTATTAGCTTCCACTCACCTGGGTCTTGAAATTTCGGTTACAATATTTTCCAAACTCTTAACACTTTGACTGTCATGGGAGTCACCCGTGAGCGGCACATCCATATGAAGTATGTTGCAGAAATTTAGCATGGCGGTAAGAGGGTTAAGGCACTGATTTTTTAAAGGCTGATGTGCATCACTCGCAATTTATAGACAATGTGCTAGGCAGCAATTTTAAAGATTAAAAGGTTTTAAGCATTAAAAAATTTAAGAATACAGTTTACTTTTCCAATAATGCAGATCAAAAGTCTATATAAGAATTTGTATGCTCTTAACCTACAAAGGAACGGATTTTTTGACAAACTTCGTCCTATATTTTATCTCGTTAAGGGAAAAATTGTATAAAATCCTTCCTTAGCGAATGCTGACATCGCAACAAGAATCCAAAAAGTACTTAGTGCCTCTAGTTTATTTGAATGCGAAGGTAAAATATGATTGATGAAGAAATACTCAAAAAGTAGTTTCGTAAAAACGAAGTACATTGTCCCGATCATGGCCCTTTCTATACAAAACATCTTGATGGAAAAGTCCTACTACCTGCCCGACTTCGATTCTAGCCTCTACCGGTATGCAAGACAAAATGTAGCTCTACACGTTTCTGCCAAACAAGCTCTGCCAGGTTTAATCTTCATTTGCCTCTCAATATCAACATAAACAATGTACTGAATCTTGTGTGTCTTTTTTTGTTCTCTCCCTCTCGTACTAAGGCTAGAGCAAATTTACTGGACGTGATGTTGGCGAGCAGCGAGAGCTCATCAGCAACTTCGAGCAGCGGTTCCGCGGGCAGCGATTCCGGGGACGAACCACCAGACTATCGTCATCTTCACCGTCTTCATCGCTTCAGGCGCCAGAAGAAAGGTTTGCGAAAACCACATACGCATTGACAATAAACATACACACACAATATTTCCTTCCTTTTCTTTCCTCGTTATTGCAATTGAAAAGAAGAATCAAACCGCGAAAGCATACGCGAAACTTTCGAATAAAAAATTCCAAGTTGAGAAAGCAGTAAACAAAATATGACGCTACGAATGCGGTGAACTTTTCCAAGCGCAAAGAGAAGCGAAGGAACAAAAACGAGGCAAACGTATTTCTCATACTTGACTCGATCTAACCCTCCTAACTTCACTTCAATCGTATATAACATTCACATACGTGCTATCGGTGTTAGCTTCATTTGTCATCTCATCGAACGCCACAGTGTCTTCTCTGTAAGTTCGTTTGAACTAATCACGAAAAAAAAACACACAAAGCTTTCGCCACTGCTTTGCAAGTCGCTCGTAATGTGCCTGCCGATAGAAACAAAAGGGATACCTAACCTCGCTGCATATACAAGACACGAAATACTCCAAAGGAAAAAAACAAAAACGTATTACGAATACTTTCCAAAGCATATCTTCACGCTATACAGTTCGCTCACACATCTTTGTACATAGCATCTTTCCTTATTTTTCTGTTCAGATGGTAGCGCCTACACGGTGTGCTTTGATTGTCACGAGAAAAGCTACGTAGTTCGGCTTAGTGACGATCAGTTTCTGTAAAAGACTGTGGGAAACTAGAGGGAGTGAGAAAGAAAACAAACAAAAAGTAACACACACACGGGGTCTTGTCCTGGCGGAACAGCCGCGCGAACGAAAGACGATTTCACCTAACCTACAAAAAATCTTCGGATACCGAGGAAGGACGAGCGAAAAAAAATGCACACGTCGTCCATCTCAGTATTTATATCTCTGCCCGTTATCATCGTTGCTATTGTTATAATTATGGTAGTGGTGTGATAATTTTTGTACTGTCGTGTAGTATGCTTAATGTACATGGGGAACGTCGGTGAAGGGAGAATGGTGATAAGTTTTCTACATGGACGCGCGTTTCGTCGGATATTGCACACTGGCGCCACGTGGGAAATTCTAAAATACGCTTCTGCTCGTATAATGTCGTGCACCAAACATTTTTTAAAGACATGTAGACGATCGATATAACCTCTCAAATTCTCGAATCCAGTTTTCTCATAGACGTTTAAGTTTTTTCACGAAAAAATAAACAGCAGTCTCTGTAGAGTTCATAACGTACGGCTTAATAGTTTTATTTTACATTGAGTTACTCATCTTTGAGAAATCTTGGTTCAAACATTTCAACTATTTCTATCGCACTTGTAGGCTATATGGTTCAGCTCCTACTTCGTCCTAAGGAGTTTCAGGACCTCCGATCCAAAAATTGAAATGCGATAAGATTTCGAGACTACAATTTCAAAATGTAATCCGTTCATTAAGTGTCGGCAACTCGTGTATTAACCATTTATATAAATTCCAACAAAATTGGCTTATGGCTACTTTAATCTCGAAACTCCTTGGGAAAGTACAGGATCGCACCTAAAACTTTAAACGATTCAGCAGAAGAAAAGAATAAATGATATATTCTCGGCGCATCGAGGGGTATATAATATGGACGTACAAAGCTTGAGATTTTTTGAACATTAGGGGGCCAAATGTAAAGTAATCGAAATATAATAATTGTACGTTCAGGAGGTTCGAGCATTTTAACAATGAGGTTAGCACTGATATCTGTTTCGCCTTCGATTCGTAGGAGTAACGTTAAATCCCTGGAAAATCCGCTACACCATGGTTGTGAAGGAAAAAAATATCGTGTTGCCATAACCGGACAGTTTTTGAAAAGAGTTGCTTATGATCATGACATTAGCAATTGACATACCTCATGTACTACAGAGTACAGTTCCAGAAGCTAACGTCAAAAATTGAAGTGTAGGAAAAAAAATGAAAACAGTTGAACAGCTCGGACAAAATATTTAACCACAAGTATAAAAAATACTCGTAAACACGTTTTTTTGTAACGCAATTGTCAATAGTTTTGCAAATCAGTGAAAAAAACCAACACGTATTGTTTTGACGAGTTTAAAAGTTGTAAAACACACAGCATTCCGAGAAAAAAATAAAAATCTCATTTAGAGTCTAAGAAAATTCAGATAATTAAGTCTATATGTATGATGAAAGATATAACATTTTTATCAGTCTTGTGCTGTTTCGATTTGTTTCTTTTTCGAAATTGAAGATTAGTAAATTCACTAAAGCTTTAAAAAAACGGCACTCTGAAATTGCTTTTTAATAACGCTCGACCCTCCTCGAATAACTGCAGTTCCTGTTTATCATTCGAATATTGCGAGGATAGAAATTCCATTTATGAATTCGAGACACGAAACATCATCACTAACATTGCCGCGGACGCGATTGATTCCGGATGTCCCTGAGAGTGCCGCGCGATTCCACGTAACGCAAGTGCAAAGGAAAAGGGATATAAAAAAAGGCAAACGCCGAGGAGAAGGGATATAAAAAAAAGGCGAAAGTCCGAAAAATATTTGTACGATACGCACGTAGTGTCAAGTGACTCCTCCGACGTTTGCATCATTAATTTATACCGACTAGAATTCATCGAGTACAGAATTCATTTCTGTGTGACTAACCACCAACTGTATCCTTAGATAAGTGTTCTAAATTCCCTCCACAAAAATTTCCAAGCCAGACCATACAGATGCCGAATTTAACAAGCTTGGGGAAGTAATGGGCACCAAAACGGCGTTACGAACATTTATCCGATATACAGTGAGATGGTATTGGAGTGTGCCTCGTTGGAATATAACAAAATTGTTTTCCACTTAATCTTCCGTATTATACGAGATCATACATTACAGATTCGCAGTGGATCGCTAAATAAGCATTCTTAAAATTGTTTGCTTGGTTTTCTAACCTGAAATACGTCAGATTAAATCTAAAAAAAGAAAGAAAAACAAATATTGTTGTGTTCAAACGATGCAATACTCGGCATCGTTGCAATGACTTCAACATCATTACAGTGAGTCATTCGATTTTCTTATCATTAACGGGCGAAATTTGTCGAACAAACAGTGTTCAGCTCGTCTTGCACATTGTCTCGACGCCACTTAAAAACCCTCCTCTTCATAAGGTCGATCTTAGTTGATACATTCATATATGTACATCGACATAATAAAGTCATATAAATATAGAAACAAGTGGGTCGCTAAGCCGATCTACTTCGCTGCTAGAGCTGGGGGAAAAGGTGCAAAAAGCTAGAGAATGATGAATATTGAGAGGAGTAAACGTGTGAGATAAAGAGCAAAAGGAAGAGAGTGGAGATCAAGTGAGGTCTAAGGTCCAGAATGTTGACCGGCTTCGCTTGATTTCTCCAGCCACGGCTGCCCAGGCCCATCGAGTCCTCCGGATCCCATCGGCGTGGTCGGCATCCTCGAGGCCTTCGATCATCGGCCGAGGTGATGATTTTTTCGTACGTTACGGCGACAAAGAGAGAGAGGCCATCGCCTCGTTCGACTTCCTCGACGATATCACCATTTACGAGTCAAGCGTGCCCACGACCGAGGCGATGATCCTCTCAACTTCCTCCGGTGGCTCCATCGATGACGACCTGCACGTACAAACTCCATCCACCGAATTCATGCGAGTTTCGCCCCTCTGAACTGCTTCCATTAAGACTATGCAACACAAAAATCGTCAACGATAAGAGAAAGAAAAACATTTAAAAATAGAACGAGCAAGAGAAACAAATAGAAGTAAAGATTAGCGTTTAAAAAAAACGACGGAAGTGGAAGTAGAATAAAAAAAATCTCTCAAGTGAACGCCGATGATAAGGGACGCACTGTGAATAGTTTTTAGTGTGGAGAGTAAACTTATCTATTTATTCTTCCAGGAGAAACGATGATTGAGCTTAGTAGGAAGAAAGGGAAACCGGGAAAGGGATGAGTAAAGTTAAGATGTTGGAATTCGTTTTTCTTTTAGCTCCTGACGATGAAGCGACTGATAAATTATTAGAAATTTATTTATTATTATCGTATGTACTCACCGTACCGTATCGTCGAGGAAAGACATCCATCAACATAGCGATAGGTCGGTCAATGAGGCGAAACTGATCGAATGGGGCTCTGACACCCAAACAATGGATGAGAACAACTGTATTGAACAACTTGCTATTTTCATGGCCGTCAATATATTTTAGGATCTTAGCATACTCAGATAACCACGAAAAATAAACTCCTGAATGGTCGATCAGTGATAATTTTGGATTTAATCCACAGTATGTTTTTAGTGTGCCGGAGTTGCCATTTTAACTAAAAAAGGAAAGAACTGAAATCAGAACGTCAATCTTGACAACACATTAAGGTTTTATCTCGTTTTTTTTCTCGTAAGGCGATATTTATAGAAATTTTCGGAAATTCAATTGCTCTTGACTCAATCGATGAGTATATTTTGAAATGTGTATTTCCGTAGACGAAATCGACGAACGGGCACGCCCGATAACGAGTGATAAACATCTGAAAATGTATAACGAAAAAGAAATCTATAAGAACAAACCATCATCAATAATTGATATCAATAGGGCAACACGCATGGGCTTGGTTGGCGCGACCTGAAGAAGAATTGTTGCGCGGCAAATCGCAACTTTCTAAACCAACGATGGGAAAGCCAAGCTCTGTACGTACTTCGGCATTGTGCGTGTAGGAAGAAATCCTTTTCACTTCTTACTGCGATGTAGTTGCGAAAATGTCGACGATCATTACAGTTTATATTTGAAACGAACATCACAAAAATCGAAAAGGAAAGCGACGTTTTGTCAATTGTCTTAGAATTCAAAAAAATCGATGAAAACAAATTCTAGATGACCCTGGATGTGCCCGATTTTCCGGACTTCAAACGCAATTATTTCAGCTCGTACGTATCGTAAAACGTGTATTCTGTTAAAAAAAAAGAATCGACGTCGATGAATCAACACGTCGTATCCGGCACGTACGAAAAATGAAATTCGTGACGACACTTGAATTCGTCTCTTTTTATTCGAGCGTGGCTGTCCTCGATTTCATTAATCACGAAGCTTTCTTTACTGGATGAGCCTGCTCATCGCTGAGGCCGCGCCTGCAGTAAGGAAATGAATGATTAAACGTTCCGTCGATATAATTCGACGAATTGAAATTTACGAGGAGCGTAATAAGGAGAAACAGGGAGGGCGGATTAAGTGAGAAAACAATATAAATGGAACGTGCGAATAAAGTGTAAATAGTATTGTATCATAGTAGACACACGACACAGATGTAAGTTATATATCGTCTCTTCGAACTAAATAAATAACGACAATATGATCAGCTGATCATATCTCTATGCGAGCTCATCATTTCTCAATCCTCTCCATATCTCTTTTTCAGACACGCCAGGAAAAAATCGGAAAAAGCTTTTTTCTTTTAGACCGATTGACGGTTTTATTGATACGTGAAAAGTCTTAAAACAAATATGTGTGTGAATGTATATCGCAACAACGTAGTATTGATCAAAACAATAATCGGGAACATTGAAATCCCGAATGAAGACGAAACGAAGTAGAGCGATTCCTTTTACGAGGGGGGCGACAATACTTTGCATCAGAATTCGTCGGCACTTCCAAGTAACAGCTCTGAATGCAACGTCTTCGGACCTTTTTTTCATGTGTTTGTGCAATTTCTTTACGTATTTTTCATTTTTTATTCGGCGCAAAAGGTAAATTGAAAAACAAAATGAGGATGATTGGATCGATTTTCGTACTTCGTGACATACTATATCATAGAAAAATAATACGCGTTCCGTATATTTGTGTTTCAACCTAACCTAAAGTAAAAGGATCTCAGACCCCGTAGCCTCTGCGTTCCGCGTTTCGTATCGAGTTGGCCAGACAAAGAGCGAAGATTATACCGACGAACTGTGGAGCAAAAAGAAAACAACGTGAGGCACAACGTATAGATAGAATTTTCGTAAATTGAAATATTACAGCAATCGTTTCCTAAAATTACGCGTTTTCCAAATTCTTATTACTCGGGCATATCGAGACGTGTTAAAAGTACGGTTCCGATTTTTTAAATTCAATAAATGTGTAAAGTTTGACATACACTTTTAAATAAAACAAATTTAAAAATTCAAAAATTCACTTTTAATACTTTATATAATTTACGACGTACAAAAAAATCATTCGCTATATTCTTATTTTTTAAATATTGAAAGTTTTGAAAAATAAACAAATACTTGTTGTACACCCTTAAAGGCTACCTTCTAATGTTAAGAAATTATTTTAAGCATTTAAGGGATGTTTTCAAATATCGTTATTAACTCTTTTCAAAAGTGTGTGTTTATGAAAAAAAGAAAGAAAAAAAGTTACCTCAATCACGGCAATTCCGATGGCAACGCCTCCTAACAACTTTCCAGCATCTTCCAAAAATTCCACGGTCTTGTCAAGGCAACCATCGGAGTAATGGTTCGCACGGGAGCAATTCTGCTTGCTATCCTCATTTTCTTGGTGGCAACAACTCCACGGCAGTTCCGGAGTAGTCCAGTCCGCAGAGCTCGTCACTCCGCAACACTCGAGCTAGGTTCAAAAATTGTTATCATTATCATACCAATAATTATCAAGGGCATCGGCTATCAAAGCTTCGAGAAGGAATATACAGAGCGAATCAATAACTATTAGTACCTTGAATATCTTCGAAACTATAAGATTCAGAGAAATATTTGCTGAAATTAAATTGCATAGTACGAAAGGGCCATCCGCTAGCAATAACAGCTTTTTTGCACGTCGAAGTACTTTGGATATTTGTAGGTCAACTCCATTTTAAAAAATGGATCTTCCATGAACTTCAATTACCTTATGTTAGAGGTCGCTGAACTCGTTTCAAGCTCCTCTATCATGATACCCAAAAATATATACCGATCCATTTAAAAAAATTAAGTTGACCTTCAAATATCCGCATGAACAGTCAAAATCGAGCTTGGTTTCTTGCAATCCTTTCTAGTACGTTACAGCGTAAGAATAATAATTTTACTGAATTTTTACATTATTTTACAATTTTACTGAGAATAATTATTGTTAACGATAGACTGAATTCAAAGCTACCTTGATGATAATTATTACTCTGTCATGATTTCTGCCATGAATATCATAGGATCTTTCCTATTATGAAAATCATAGGAGAACAATCATCCCATTTCTTACAATTTTACTGCGAACGACAATTAGTTAATATCAGACCTTTCAGTACTTGTATCCTTTGAAGAACGATAAAGTGAATTTAAAGCGACCTTGACGGTAATTACCACTTAACTATGATTTCTTTAATCACATAAATGTGATTTCTGTGATGAAAATTAGATAAATATGATATCTAGCATAATAATTACAACCAGGATGAAAGTCAAGATTCGTAGGCAAGCTGAATATCAAGATCATTGTAGGGCTGACAGTTACTAGGAGGCCCATAAAAATCGTGCTTTCTTTTCGCTCTGTTTCCACCAACTGACCGTGGATTGGGTCCAATCGATGATTTCTTTGTCGTCGTTGTTCGTATCGTAGCCAGCGAATGTTTTTTGATAAGATTCCCTGATCGCATCCGTTCCCACTCCACGCAGCTTGATGAATGCGAAAATAGCGATGGCGACTTGGATCACGAGGATCGTCAGGAGAAGCATCGCAAACTACGTAATACCAACAAAATAAAAACAATCCATAAATAAGTTTAAAAGTGTCCGTGTGTGTCTGCAGAAATGCGGCTTTTCTTTAAACCTTCACGTACCGTGACGACCATACAATGACTCTCTCGAATAGCCCCGCAACAACCGAAAAATGCCACCGTGAAAATAATCGCACCGACGACGATGAGAGCGATCGCCGGAAACGAGACATTTTCAGCGAGCATATCGGCGACATTTTTCACCTTTAAGTGAATTATGACGCCGACTATCAGAATCGCCAGGCCACATAGCTGTAAAAAAGAAAGACAATGAAATATAATTTCCACGCCATTTAAAATCACGATGTATATTAACAGCAATGCTGAAAATTCAGAAATCATCGATATAACCTAATTCCATTAATATTCGGAATTCATCACTCGGGAAAAAAAGTCAACGACATTGATGCACCGAAAAATAAGCCGCAGTGAGGGATGAACTAGTATCCTGAAGAATTATCGACTTAATTCTTGTAATCAGTGACTTCTTATAATAACGATAATTATATAGTTATCATATTGTTATGGTTGTTATTACCAGTACTATTATTATTATTTAATATAATGTAACAAAGGATCATTTTTAATAAAAAAAAGTATTTGAATAATTATTATGATTCGGTATTCGTGATTTAGAGAATCCTAGATGGCTGTAAAATGGCATATAATTGCATACACTTTATTTATTATTATTATTGTTGGTTATTATTTTCGAAATAAATTGCATACAATTATACGCAATTCATGTCGGCATCAAAAATCACCCGAGATTTTCCTCTAAATCGCGAATAAAAACGACAATAATTATTCGAAAAATGTTTTTTTTTATAGAATGGCAATTGTCGGTGATCAACGGTGATCAATAGAACCTCTGAAAGCAACCACTAATCATGGGTCAAAGGCACGTAAGGCACCATCAACCTGTACCGGCGTTCACAATATTTTATATCACAATTATTTAATATAATATTATTCTTATCACGTTTTAAATGATAATCAGTAAAGTATCAGGGATTATTAATTTATTGGATAACAATCATTTCGAAGAATAATAATATGTCAGATATGAATTATTTTTTATAGTAAAAAATCAGGAGTTAAAAAAATCGTTGATCTACAACGATGAGAATTTCGAATACATTTAAAAAAAAAACAAAATATGTTACTCAAACACGTGCGTTTTTTTGCAAATCCACTACAAATGTCTTAAAGAAAATGCTTATAAGTTTGACATTTATTAACGCCTCTCAGCGTATATTTTTAAATGTACGTACACGAACCGTCCAATATTGCCACGTTTTACGAGAGTAAATCTAGGTCGTGCTCACGTTCTACAAGACCTCGTGCTCCACGCCTGTTACATTGCAATGCGAATACAATTGAAGTCTATTATCAACACCTCATTTTTTTTCTTCTTTAATTTAATTTTTTGACAATCGACGAAAATATCTCGGTAACGTAAATACGAAATAGAATAAACTTTAGGCTTGCAATTCAACGGAATTATTTTTTTACTTTTTTAAAATTCACTTCGATTTTTATTTTTAGTAATTTACGAGATATTTGTTAATCCGATTCGGTTTTGAGGTTTGTTATTGAAACTTAATAAATTATTGAAGGATTTCCGTTACAATTTCTATAAAAATAGAAAATCGAGAAACTGGAAAGTACCTAATAATTTTCTTTGCACTCCAACGTTGCAAACTTCAATCTCGTGTAAAAGATTAACCGAAAGACGAAGTCTGTCGTTCGCGTGAGTTGAGGCATACATTTTTAAGGGATTAGTTAACAAAACAAAAAAAAACGATTTTTTTAATTTTCCTAGTTGGAACGTTAGAAAAAAATTAGTTTTTCGTTTTTGACCGATTCTTATGACTATTCGAAAAATTCTCTGAAATTCTTTGAAATTCGAAGTCGGTCGCTCAATATTTGGGAGAAATGAGCGTTTGCTGATAGACCCGGCGAACCGGTCGATATTGGTACCTTCAAACCATAAACGCATTTTTCTAAGAATGAGGTTTTCAGAATCAGTGACCGAAATATCTCAAAAACAACTAAACCGATCTGCTTCAGAGATCACAGAAATTGTTTGTTTATCAAAAGGCAGTTCTTGATCGAATAATTTTATTTCTGTTTTTTCCCAGAAAAAAACACTCTGTTTTTCTCGAAATGAAAAAAGTATTTTTTTTTTAAGTTTTTTGTTCACCGACATTTTGAAGATCACTTTCGGCCGGCAATAATTTTTTTCAAAAATCATTATTTTATTGAATCCTTTGATCAAAGACTAGATAATACGGTACAAAAAATAAATTCATTTGGTTTTTTTATTTCGAATGATTTGGTCCCGAGCAAGACTGGTCACCACGAAGAACTTTTTTTGCAACTTTTTCCGCGGTCTGGACAATTTGCTGTATTTCTGTCGTTGATAAATATTTCCCAACAAAAAAATTGTCAAGGATACGTGAAGTGATAAAAAAAAGTTTGCTATGAAAAAAATAAAAATAAAAACCTGTGCACCGATTTGGCATAAAAATAATTTATGAAAACACCTTTTTTTCCGGCCGCGAAGTAGGTCTAACCCGTTAAGGATCCGGCTGAATCGTGGCATTAAAATTGGAGTTTATGACTCATGTTTGTATATCGTGATAAGAGGTACGATCCGCTCGGGCAACACGCGATAACGAGAGGCGCTATCGAATGCAAAAATGACCTTTTTTTTTCTTGTCTCGCTCACGTTGGTAATTCTGACGAATTTGTTTTTGTTTGCTATTCGTCTGTTTGTCTGATTATCACCGAATATAATTACTCGGGGATTACGAGAATTAAGGAAAAAAGACGAAAAATTTTGAAATTCGTGTTTGATTAAACGGTATTAAGCTTTGCTTCGTTGGAGTCCAACGATATCTTCCTTTATTTATTCATTTTCCCATAACGATGAATACGAAGCGACCTTTTCCCAAATTGGAGTCACTGATCTGTGATAAGAGTACCTAAAGAACGTTCGAGTAATTTTTGTAATCCGAATCTTCCGAAAAATGTTTCGACAACTGTAAAATCTCGTATTGCGTTTCAACGATGCAAACATCAAGATTCGTTTTGATTAAGTGGTCTGTATTAAATTGTCTCTTTAGAATTGTGACATGACAATGTTTTTTATCGCATGTTTTGTAGTCCAGATTTTTACATTCAATACGCGAAAACGATTTTTTTTTAATTTCAATAATTGACGAGGTTGTGGCGATTTTTGTAAACTGACAAATCATTTTTTTTTATTGTTGTTGTGTTTTATTTGAAACAATTTGGGGATCCCTTTCATGTTTATAGTTTCTAATATTAGATTTGATAAAAAGTGATCACGTTATTTTACAAGATCCAAAAACAGCTGCTTTCATTTCTGCTTTTTCGAAAAGTATTTTTGGGTTGATTAAATGACTTATGGATTGATGCATTTATTTATTTATTTATTCCATCAATCATTTATCAATTGTGTTTTTAATGCGTTATTAATTTATTAATCCATTGATTGATTAATATGTTTTATTATTCATTCATTTATTTGTTTATATATTTATTTACTTATCATTATGATATTTAATAACGATTTATTTATAGATTCTTATTTGCATCTAGGCTTCCAAAAGTCATGAGATAATCGTAGCATCAAAATTATGAACACCGAACCCAAGCATGCACGCGCGTCTATATTCAATATCCCATGACGTTACAGGATCGAAAAAAACCGACGCTGTCCTCGCCAGATCCGAGCCCACGCTCAATTCGCGCAATACACTCTCGAGACGAATATTATTTTATAAGAAAGACGATGAGAGGAAATATGGCCGCCCCCTCCCCCCTAATCGCCCCGCCCACTCCTAGTAATGCGCGTTAAATGAATAAAGTCAACGCTATCGGCGTCCTTTGCGTCATTTTTTTTTCTTCTACGCGACATATTTTTCTTGTGTCCACTTGTCAAGGTCACGCGCTCTAATCATTTATTTCCATGCCAACGTGGGTGTTAGGAACAAGAGGGCAATAATTTGTCGATCGATAAATGCCTCGTAGAGATAACGATCACGAAATCGACTGGCACACCTGATTGTCCCGGTTACGTCCACACGACAGGTAATACACGAAAAATATCCTTACACGTAGCTATCCAAACGATCACATTCATGCAAACTGCAATATCTTCATTATCGACTGTCGATAACGGCACGTAAACCGACAAAAGTTACCTCGAACGACGTATTATAAAAAGCGACGATTCGCGTACAAAAATGATTTCCTGGTAAACAGGATTGCCCTACGAGCCCAGAGTTAACCTAACAATCCTTTGTATGGTAAAAGTGGATAAAATATGTAATAATTTTGTAATATCACAACAGTATATTTATTAAGCGTAAGAAACCCTACGTTAATATCTTTATTCATAACCTCAAAATAAATGCTTGCCTTAACTCCCAATATGAATTTAAATTTTCGTAGAGAATCCTGCCTTGATAAAAGTTTTATTTATTTGCACTTAACGAGAAAAAACGTCGCAAGCCCAAAGCAAAGTATTGTAAATTAGCGTATTTTCCTGTATCCGAAAAACGGACGAGTTTGTTTGGAACAAGTCCACGGGCACACGCGATGCGTCATCTTCCGTTTGGAAGATGACGTACACATTTGTCGATCATCCCATCCGGAAATGGGGACACAGGTATTAGCGAAATATTTATTTGCGCAGCCACGAAACGCTCCTGCCGAATACGAAACGTGCGTGTATCCGTCCCGGCTAACACTTCGAATGATAAGTTATCATTAGGGTTTCCGATGAAACATATGTTGTGAAGCACGAGTGCGCGACTCGGTGCTTAACGTTTTCCCGTCAAACACGCGTGTGAATCATCGCGGGAAATTGGCCCGATCGTTACGACTGCTGTACTTCATTCGTAAAAGCAACAAATTCATTATCGCGACGTCTGAGATTATGTTGTCGGAACGTAAACGAATGAATCAATAAAATGGTCGAATATGAGCCTGTGTTAATTCTCAGAAATCGATGCTGTATCGTCCGAGAAACGTCGAACGATGTATCGTCGTTCGAGCTCGAACATTGTAAACATCGAAACGAAGTGGGCGTTAGCCACACGCATGACTTCATTCGGTTTCCCGGTATACAGCGATTTTGCGTTGAATAAATCTCCGAATATCTCATTGCCCTAGCTTTTTCGTGCATATTTTGAAACCTGATTGTTAAATCAAACAAAACTTCAACTACAATTTTTCTAGTCGTCTTTAGTTCCCGTATCCATTTCCGGATCGACCTGCGCTATTGAAACTCCCATCGTTGGCACGCAACGAATTTTTACTTTTTTATTTCTCATTTTTTATTATTGTTGAAAATTACATATTCTTAGTCGATACAAATCGTAAAACGATATTGCGATAAATTAAAAAAATATTTTCGTCAATTTCAAAACTCTAATCTTCAAAGTCTAATTCGCAATTCGTAAAATTAAAAAATGTCATTTTCTAATGCAACCCAAACAGACAAAAATTTCAACGTCATCAGAAGTGGTACCAATCGCGAGGAAGCTTTCGAAACTCTTCTTAACATTCGTAACGTTGAAACTTGCATGCTCGGAACGCAACGAAAATTCCTTATTTTTCTTTTTTAATTTTAGTCGTCATTGTTTACTTTAATATAATAATCAATTGTTTCTTTTTGATTGATTATTACTATTATGTATAAACAATTTATCGATAACTATATCTGTCCATAAATTGATATAACATGTCCTTTTTTCATAATCTCAAATTACTCGTACCCCACAATTTTAATCTATTAAGATCCCGGGAGTCCCTTATGAGAAAAATCGTTTGCATTAATTTCGCATCCCACGTAGATGGAAACAAAGCGCAACGCAATAGAACCAAACCAAACATGATTATTTCATAAAAGTTCGTATCGCAAAATATTATTGATTAAACTATTATTTGGTCACAAAAGATCGCTAATTTGCTGCACGGGCGAGCAATCGTTTTTATTCAGATCATCGCGTCTCCTCAGAGAGCATACAGTATTAGGTTAGGTCGGCCGAAAAATAGCTAGAGAAAAAAAAACAAAGACATTTCAGCTGAACTTTAAATAGAATCAGAGAGAAAAATAATATATCGCTGTAAACGCATTAATATACGATAATCCTTGATAAGAATCAAAATTTCACGCCCGCCCAATAACCGCCTTTTTCATTAACGCAGTCGATAATCTATACACTTTTTGTTCAAGGTGAAAAATACTTCCTTCCGACACCGAAAATATTTTTTCGCTTTCCGCGGTTTCGTTTTCGTTACGTTAGACCCCTTTCGCACAGTCTGTCGTGTCGAAGGAAGAATAAAAGACCCGTACGCGAATAAAGACTGAAAAGAATTCTTCTTACTGTGAAAACAAAGTTGAATAGGAAGAGGAGCCACCTGGCGCATCCGTAAGCGCAACTCATGATTCGTCACACTTTTCACGAAGTATCCAAACAAAAGTATTCAAAACTATAATCGTTTTGAGACTCGTTTTTGCTTCGGTCGTAGATCTCACTTAATAATTCGGTCGTCCACCAGCCAGCAAGCTCGACGATATCCGCGAGACTGCGCAGCTCGACTTGAACCGTGTTGCGTATTTCTTGCTCGTCTCTCCGGCGACTTCAAAACCGACCAACTGTGCTCGCACAAACCTCACATTCCGGGGCTACGAGACTAACAGCTTCGAACGCTTTCCTGACAGAATATTTTGAAGGTTGAGACGGATCGTCGAGGAGAAGCGGAAGCAACATTCGAAGGACGGACGGGGGAGGGCGGAGAGGACTAGAAATATCAGGCCGCGGTATTTTCGTGGGATAACCCGTGATGACTGGGGGAGACCGAGAGATAGGTGGGGCGGTGGGGGGGCAGGGGGGATCTCAATCGCAGGAAATTTCCTCCACGGCACAATTGTACAAGTTTCATTGTACAAACGAGTTGGTTAGATACGAGTAATAAGGCCTGAACGAGTCAACTGCAAAATGACTGCTGAAACGGAAAATGATTCGCGGAACGTGTCGCAAGATGGCGTAACGACGAGCAACCAAATGTCGTGTAATGTTCTGCCGGTTATTCGCTAAAGACGTCAATTTTGGTGGGCAATTGCTGAGTTTGTCGCCAACAATGGATTTGCTAGGTTTAATTGATGGCAGGAAAAATGGATAATTGCGATGAGATTGATGCTTGCAAAGTTGGAATGTAGCGAGGAGCAATGCTTTTTTTCGATTTCCTAAAGTGTCTTGGTCGACTTTAGGTATGAAAGACACAATGTTTTTGTTCAACTTCGAAAAGTATTTAGCTAGAGATTCACAGCTCAAATATACAAAATATGATTTTTCATGTTTATGAAAGAGACATGATGAAAAATAGCAAAAAAATTCGTTGCGTTTCAATGACTCAAACTTCAAGCTCGTCGATTGCGCTGATGCGTTTTTATTTAGGTTGTGTCGGTAAGATTGTTTAATTATATTTTATTTATTTTTTAATTCCGCTGGTACGATGTCTCAATGTAGTTTTTATGATTATTTAATTGTATTGTTACAATCTTGTGTTGCTTCAGGAACACGTTCGTTATATGTACAATCACTGACTCCTCATTCCATTATTTTCATTGAAAAATAATATTTAATCAGTTACGGAATAATCAGTTACGATTTTACCCGTACCCGAAATAATTTCATGCTTTGCAGTAATGAAATATTGGAACATCAGTATGTGCAGGGAACGAAGGAAAAAATTGGCTCGAACAAAGCACATTGCTGGCTATCTTTTTGCGATCGATAAACGCGCAAATGATTTGTACAGGCGCAAGATTCAGGAATTTTACTGTTTTAGAGTTCTCATAGTGACGTAACGAGTTAGCATTACTAAGAAATCAGCGGACCGGAGCCTGGAACGTCACCATCCTTTGTTCGGACTCTCCTACTCTCGCGGATTAACATCGATGAAGACCTCTCGTCATACGTTCTGTTTAAGACGAAGTAGAAGATGTACCACTTGAGTGGTCCTGACTTTCAGTATAGGGGCAACCTCTGAGTTAATTTTAAGGGGTGCCACCAAAGGAGTGAATTGTCCATTTAATTAGCATGGGCGTATGGACCATTTGCGGTATATATTTTTGGTCTGATTAAATATTGTTCCGAAAATTTTAAAACTTTCTAAGTGTCTCTATTATAGTTATAAGTACTTCAGAATAAAGAAGAGATTTTTAGCGATACAAGTTTTGTACAAACCGCTCGTACAATTAATCAAACAGTACAACAGCATACTCACAACTGACAGTCAGTAAAATCAATTTATTTTGCAAATAGCATAGGATTGGCGAAAAAGAGTGCTTGTTACGCGAAAATCTAGTCCAATAAAACAATTTTCATAAAATCCAGGGTAAAGTAACGGTACTAATGATCGAACGAGTCAAACAGTCCGGACATTAGTTAAAATGTTTCGCTATATTAGCGATATACTTGAACAGTAACGATATTAATAAATAATAACAATAATAAATAATAGCATGTCCAAACATTGAGACACGAAAGACACACAAAATAATAATTGCTGTCCGAAAGCTGGTACAATTTGCTAAATTCCGTCCCCAGTTTTCTCGTTTTGTCTTGACCCAGATGTACTACGTGACGCGTGAGTGCGAGAGAGATAGTAAAAACTTCAAAACCGTGATTTCTGAAGGATGCAATTATTTGGTGGAATAATTCAAGCATCAATCTTGACGTGTATGAATTCTACAGGGACTTGGGCTCGATTTTTCATTAAAAGTTCAAGGGCCCAGAAAAAAACGGATTTCGAATCATTTGTAAGGTTATGTCGATCTTCTACATGTACATAATCGAAGAATTTTGTAAAACCCTTTTTAGCGAACGCTTACGTAATAAGTGGCAAATGCTTAGGTTATAAACTATCAAAATTACAAGTTTCCAACACCAGCGGGTTATGTGGTTATAAATGTCAGAAAGATTCTCTTATCTATGTATATATATCCGTCTACTGGTCCGATAGATATTGATATATTAATATGGGCTCGGGAATTCCAGGGATTACCTCTTCCAACAAAGAAATTTCACACCTTTTACAAATTGCTTCCTCACTGATACGCCCTGTTAGCGCTTTTACATATCCCCTTACTTTTCTCTCTATTCAAATTTACTCCACATTTCTTCCCTATTCCGCCATGTTTCTTCCTCGTTCCATAATATCTTTTTTCCTGTTAAATACCCCACCAGAACCTAACCCCTATTGCGGCCACTGCCGACTTACACTCTACGCTATACTGCAAACTGGGGGGGTATAGTTGGGAAACTGTGGAAAACCCGTACCGGTATAGACGGCCATGTATTCTTCTGATTCCTTGGTGCACAGACTTTTTGTTAAAATATGTACACCAAGGCTTCGAAAAAATCGGCCTTCCGCTCACTGGTCGGTGCTTAACTTCGGTGATCGCGTGAGCCGAACTCCAACCGCCCAGCCACCAGCTTTGGTTGATTTCTCATCTTTGTAATATTATTGTAGCTATATAAATAGTTATCGAAACGGTTTTTCCATGATTCATACTTTGAAAATGATATTTTTAAAATTAACTCCTTTAATTTATCAAGTCATCAACTCTGTTAATGAATTATCAAGTCGCAGAAGTCTACCCTCTTGATCATCAAAATCTCAAGAACACTCCACGTTCTTTTATCCCGCCATCTGTCCAACAATAGAAATAAAATTATCATAATGAGCAAAGAGATTCATGCGAGGCTTTTCCCATAACAAACACTGCGCGCATTCTGCCAGTTACGGATCCAACGAGTTGGTTAAAATGGCCGCTAACCTTGCATGATTTTTTGAACGCACGAGTGTTCGTCAACCGTACAGCGCATCAAGCACATATTAAATCGCAATCGTAAAAACGTGCTAACCTCGGCGAACGAAATTGTACACGAGTGAAACGGTGTATAATGTTTCAAACGAAAGCCATCAGCAAAAGCGGTTCGTTAGAATAAACATTTTTAGCGTTAGATACACGTTTAATGGAAGTTCTTGTGCATCGGAATAATTGAGAATCGTCGCGTGTCAACGGTACGTCCGTTTGTATAACGAGACATATCGCTCGGTGTGTTCCGCAGTATTTTCTGTGTCACATTCATCGTGCTGATGACGTATCGTCACGCCTTTTCAAACGTGCCTTCGCTTTTCGCCTCGTTTTTTTTCTCTTTCTCGCTCAGCATGGTGTCTGTTACGTCATCTTCTCTGTTTTCTCACTGTCCTATATCGAGCAATTGCCCTTGAAAGTTCCGAACGCGAAACACGAGGATGTTTTATTTAAGCGACAACGAACGCACAGGAATATTTTCGTGTAACAATGACTTTTCCCTCCCGCAACCCCCGTTTAGTCATAACCTCAAAGCCGCTTTATATTTTTTTTTTCGTCCTTGATCTCGTGTCCTTACAGTTGTCCAAACAAGTGCGATAATTTTTCGGACAACGAAAAACACAACGGTGATTACATAGGTGACCCTGATCGTTCGTAACAATCGAAGAATCCGGAGGTTACGAAGTCGACAGACCGACCGGCGGGTCTAACAAAGCGGTTCGTGCATCAACCGGGAGATGGCGCCACTAAACGGGTTTCGCGATCTGTTTCCGTACTTTGTAACCACTGGCAAGATGGGGCAACATTCCTAAGGACTACGGGTCTGTTTTATCAGCATTTAAAAAAAAAGAAAAAATCCGCTTCCGTGTATCGTTTATCCCACCTCTACGATGCGGTCGATCTATAGAGTCATGTTTCTTCCGCTATTGCGAATCTTCATGTACTGTCTCACTGCGACTTCAAAACTAAAGAGAATATTCTGTCAGATGCAAGAACGTGGGGATGCATGACAAATGTACGACTGATTCGAAGACTTCGAATGTGTGTTGCGCGTGCAGTCTCGTACCGGTTTTTCACCGCAAGTTCAACCGCAGCCTCACGTGTCTCCGAACTGCGCGGTCCTAACTTCCCCCCCCCCCTCCCTCCGATAAATTACCGGAGGGTCACCACCATACTCTCCTGTCGTATCGACACGTTTCACCGTTAAATTCGCTGTAGCAGATGTTTACAGTTTAGCCGTTGAAGCATTCTACACACCTAAGCTGCCGATCCGGCGTATCTTTCATATTAGGCCGCCGACAACAACTCGTCGGTCTGTATCACCGAGTTGGCGGTTTCGGGAGGCAGACCACTTGAGATCTGACAAGGGAATCGCACGGCGCAACTGTTCTCCCATGTATTAAAATAATTGTATCTCTCAACAACAGATGGTGCTAGTTATTCTTTGAAGTGTTTTTGTCATGGACGTCATAGCAGCCAGCTCACGCGTAAAAGTTACCCCCTCTCTAGCCTCTAAAAGACTAGAGAGGGGGTAACTTTTACGCGCGATCTGGCTGCTATGATGGACGTGCGAGGCTCGGAAATGTTCGGCTTGTAATAATACGCAGGCAAAAATATCGCAAATATTTAAGCGCTTGTCGTCGCCTTGAGTACGCATACGATCAGCGCTGGCCACAACATGACTAGCGCTACGAGTGACACTGTGGAACACCAAAAGTTCTAGACATTCCTCATACCAAAAATACTGAGTTGCACCTACTTTCTGTTTTGGAAAACGAAAAATAACAAGCGTCTAGGAAATCATCGTACTAATTTGTTTGGGTCCGTTTGAAATAAGTTCGAATGAATGAATAAACCGTGCAGCTTGAATCGTACGTATAGAGATACGTTTGAAAAACGAAGAGCTATAGCCCCCAACTTTCGCCGTTGTTATAGATGTATAGACGCATTCATGCGCCGTATAGGTTAAACCTATTAATAGTACAATGAAACCAGCACGTGTCCTTCTGGAAACAAAAACTCGCGTATGCGTGGTGAACTTCGCAGCATTCACAATCTTTCTAGAAATTCGACGAAATTATATCTCGTAATACAAAGTTCATAGAACGCATTCAGACTAATATCTCTATGAGAGTAATCACGAGAGGAATTATATGAGCGATCGAAAGAGCACGTAAAAACAACTCAAACGAATAGTAACAAGCGGGAGCGTGGAAACTACTGATAAAATCACTAACGATAACGGCTATCGCGGTGTTTAGTCACCCAGGTGATGAGCCCAACCTTGTTCCGACCTATTATTTTTGAGCGCGCATAATGACGCCCGGGAATTGGCAATTCTTCAACTTGTTCCTCGTAACAATTATTGTGAAAAATTAATATTCCGGTTTTACCGTTAATTTATGCTTTAAAACGCCACGTCGTCGGATACAAAAAAATACTCGATTCGCACCGCGGCCCATTACGAAATTCTTGAAACCCGACGCGCCTCAAATTTTCGTAACAATTCTCTGCGCTATTCCGAATTTTCGTCACTATTATCACTGCAAGAATAAAACCCGGAAATACTCACCGTGAAAAGAAAATTGAAGACGAAGATCATGTACTTCACGAAATTGACACCGCAATTCATGTTGACGATTTAAATGCACTTTCCTTTATTATTATTTTCAGCAGTGAAACTCGTTCACCGATATATAGTAGGGACCGTACGCACGACTGGCCGAACGCGTTGTGATGTTCCTTCGGCTTGGACGCACCTGCAAGACGCGTCACAACTCGCGATGTGCTTAAAGAGGACGCCGGGTCGGTGGTAGAAGAGGAGTGGGGTTTGTAGAAAAAAGGAAGAGGGAGAGTGCAGCTATGCCTTTCCCTGACTGTAATGCCCGTACACATTGAAAGGGAGAAAGAGCAAGAATGAAGATACGAGAGAGATGCAAGCTGTGAAGGAAGTCGTGAGAGACCGAGGGGGAAAAGGGCCGCATGGAAGAATGAAGGGCAAACACTGCGTCGTTGTTTTCGTTCGAGAGCTAGAGACTTTGTAGTGCGGTACAACCTTTAACACTTCGGTTTCAAGTTAGCCGCTTTTCTCAGCTTGAATCCTTACCCCTTGACTGTGACTCACATTCGGGCAGCAAAAAGTCGAGCAACTTTTATTTTATCGTACTTATGTGATTGTTAAAAACATGTTCTTCGGTAATTAATGATTCTTGAGATAAATAAATCTAATTGTGATGTCAGATTTTGTCAATTCAAAATGGCGGATGCGAGTTTGAGAAATATTTTGATCTCGATGAAAATAAGTATCCTATAGTTTTTGGGCTTGCCGATCTCAAATGTAAAATCAGTTTCTTTTAATTAAAAAACCCACGTGCAAAAAAATCATTTTTAATATACTCGTGCATGTATTGCTATAATAATATGTGTAGATGTACACGAATATAGATTTACTTTCGTACCATACCCATATCTTATCATACTCTATCGACTCGATGAACGATCAATATTGCTACTGTGCCTTCAACACCGGAACACAAAAATAATGAAGTTGTCAGGACTTTTGACCAGATCTCCTTTTTTATACGTTTTTCGATGCCCTGAATCTGAATCCGGAGCCGGTTTTGCTCAATCGGGCTTAAGTTTCGCGTAAATTGCGAAAGCGCTAAAAATTGCGAAAAATTGGAGTACTAGTGTATATTGATATAATGTGAGCAGATTTTTTATAAACTTAGATGCCCTCAATCTAAATCTAGTCGGTTCTTTGTCCACTCAAGTTTACAATTCTAAAGTATTTCTGAAAAAAATTCCTGAAAAAAGGTAAAAATCGTAAAAAAAGTTTGTAAACAGTTCTCCGTTTGTATTGAACTCTTTTTTCTTGAAATGATCTGTGTAGAAGATTTTCCTTTTGTTTTCTACTTCCGTTTGTTATTTTCCTCTTTAGCATCCAACAAATCCGCAAGTTTTGGCAAACTGTACCAAGCTGCGTTTTTACAATCGTTCATTGTACCAATAAAATTTTCGTCCTCAAGTAAAATCCAAATTTGTGGTCTATCGAAAAATCCGTTTTTCAACTTATCATCATTAATTGCCGGGATTTTTTGTCCTACATACCCAAACGAACCCAAACAAACACGTGCCATTTTTATCGAGAGCTTTGACAAACGGCTTTATAAAACCATGCTTAATATGTAGTGGTAGTAGTAGATTTTGAGAACGATGTTGGAAGATTAAGAGTAACGTAACAAGCTTCAGATCACCACAAATTTTCCATTGATGTGGGATATCAAGGGATGTGAAGGTGGGATGTCAATATTATGACGAATTTTGGCAGTATGCTAAAAAGAGAACCGAATGAAAGAGATCGAAAGAGAAATCCGCTGCACAGATCATTCGAAGACAAAAAAGTCCGATACAAGCGGAAAACTGTTTGGAAACATTCTTTTTTTACAATTTTCAGCTATTTTTACAAATAACTTTCAATTTTGAACTCGCATGGACAAAGCAGGCACTAGAGTACAAGATTAAAGGCTTCAAAATTAATAAGAAATCTGCTCCCATTAGTTCAAAATACACTAATACTCAAACTTTTCGCGATTTTCAGCGATTGTTAGTGTTCATCGTAATCCACTCGAAACTCAAGCCCGATGGAGCGAAACGAGCTATGGATTCGGATCCGGGACATCGAAAAACATAAAAAAGTAAGTCTGATCAAAAGTACTGACCACTTTTTTTGCGTGCCGGTGTTATTATGCACCTCGGCTCTCTATTATTCTATATTTATCGTCTGCTCATTCATTTCCATCAACATACTAGGCAGTGGTGTTACTCGCGGACAGTTTTTGCATTTCAGATCTGCGTGGGTCCTACATAACCTCACGCATGCCCAAATAGGTTCTTTCAGAGAAACTTTCATGTATTCATGATACTGATGGTGACACTTACAATTAGTGAAAGTCAGATCGCCTTTTTTATTTCCGTAATGTCGTTACATTTCCACAAAGATGTGTCATGCCCACTTGAATCGGACGACAGTCGGAAGGAAACACATGTTTCTCGTGTGACGATTGAATTTCGTACTTGCGTTAAAGTCAGATTGTCCCATAAGCAGTCGAGGAGATAACCCCATGAGATAACATAACCTCCACTCCAAACATTCCGTAAATTATATTTTTTGGAGAGACTCCTCAATCTCTAGAGTGTGATACACAAAAAACGGATTTTCGTATTATTGGTTATTTTGGATATCCAGGGTAAAAAAGATAGACACGCAAGTTTTGAAGTCAATATGTGTCTAGGTGAAAGCACTATATCCAGTAATTTCGGGAAAAATAACATTGGATGATCTATGACGGAACTCCAGAGAACAAGTGCTCCTTATCATTTTCGGAAAACACGACGTGATTCCATTTCTATTATGAGCCGTTGATAATAATACGGAGCGAAGGTGGGGGAGTTGATAAGAAGTGACAGAGAGCGCAGTTTGGGAAAAATGAACGGGGAGAGATGGTGGGATACGGATTGAGATAGAGCCGATGGAGCTTCAGTATTCGTGAAGGCAAACAGAAGGTCAACGCGTGTTGCTTTATACGTGTTGCTCTATACGGCCGAAGATTAATGCGATTGTGAGATCTGCTTTTCGCGATTCATCACTTCCTTATTCCAAGAATTAAAAAGCATAGTAGGAACATGACGTGCGGAAGCGGTCATGTTCTCTTTTGTCTTGAATGATTCACAACGTCGCTGTGATAAAAAATAAACACATTGATACATAATACTCGTAATAAATATTTCGCTTCGGTTTCAGTGGCCGCTGCGACTCTGGTCTTCCAAAAGTTTGATTTGTTGCCACATTTTCTCGAGACAGAAATAAAATTAATTGATTGGCTCAATTTGTATTCGGTCACAAATTGCATATTAACTTGATTACAAATAGTAAATCATTATACCAAATGACATTTTTTTTCATTAGAAATTATAGAATGCAAACAGAAATGATCCGGCATTGATATTTCGACATAAAGATTGACCTTAAAACATAAATAGATGTACAGTCGGACTGGGTAACTTTGTCTTTCAATATAACATTAGCTGTCAACTTCGTAATTGAATCATTATTTTTTTTAAGTTTCTAAACGTGATAAATGAATGAAAGTCAGTTGTCTTTTGTTTCTCAATAAGTTTCTGAATTCAATGACAGATGTCAGCCTTAGCTAAAGCTGTCAATATTTTATTTATTGACGCCTAAACGTTCTGATAAACGAAGTGTTTGTGAAAGCGTTGCTTTAAAGTTGTCTGTGCTATATGAGAAATCGCATTCCGGAAGGTAAGTTTGCATTTTAATCGACGTTTAGTAAATGCTCTGCTGTGTGAAACAAAGAAAATATCTTGTCACGTAATCTTTTCTCAAAAAATCGTTTTACTTAAATCATATAAGTTTCCGTGGGCAATCTGGGTAACTTTGACTATAAGCTAAAGTTACCCTAAGATTTAATTTAGTGTTACTAAAAAATATTTTTTCTTCATTTTAATAGTAAAATTTACTTTTATCTGGAACATATGACTAGAAAGAAGTGTTGCCCGCCTCCAGGTACCCGTAAGTACGGGACGAAGTCCCGATACACCAAAGAAGATTTAGAAAAAGCTTTGGATGATATAAAAAATTGCAGAAAAACTCAAAAAAGAGCTGCAGAATTCTAAAACATTCCTGCGAGTACTTTAAAATCTAAATTAAAAGAGCAGCACAGCAAACCTGTATGCAAACAACAGGTACTTAGCAGTGAAGAGGAAGATTCCATAATCGCACACATCATAGCCCTGGCTGATCTTGGAATACCAGTTAGCATGCCAGACGTCCGAGTAATTGTGAAAGGTTTTATAGATAATGAAAAAAGGTTAATCAAAGAATTCAAGAACAACTTTTCTGGTTGGAAATGGGGAAAACTTTTTCTCGAGCGACATCCTGATATTAAGCAGAAAAAAGCACGTGCGATAAGTTGAAAGCGTGCTCAAGTTACGCAGGAGATGGTTCAGAATTCTTTGATTATTTGCGTGAAGAACTGAAGGACGTGCCACCATCTAACATCTTCAATTTTGACGAAACTGGATTTCATGACAATCCCAAGAAACAAACACTTCTTTTTAGAAGATCTCGTAAAAATCCGGAAATTATACTGAATTCAACTAAATCATGCTACACAGTGATGTTTTGCTGTAATGCCATTGGAGAATTCGTGCCTTTATACATTATCTTCAAAGATAAACAGAAGTGGACTAGTTGGATCCAGGGAGCTCCATGCGGCTGGCACCCGCATGGCAATTACTAAATCAGGTTGGATAGATACAGAAACGTTTAATGACTGGTTCGAAGAACAACTACTGCCAGTTCTTCAACAAAAGGAAAGTTAAAAAGTACTCTTTGGTGACAATTTGAGTTTCCACATAACCCCCAAGACATTACGACTGTGTAAAGAAAATAATATTGCATTTGTTTGCCTCATACCTAACTCCACTCATCTTTTGCAACCTCTGGATGTAGCATACTTCAGCTCTCTAAAAGCCAACTGGCGGAAGGTATAGGCAAATTAGAGAAAAACGAGACGTGGCAAAGTACCCGACTAGAAATCGAGATACGTGGTTGAACAAGACTGAATTCGACAAACTGTCTTCTGTAATACAGCACTGATCCAGTTACTGGATCAGCTCTCTTTTGGGGTTAAAACGCTTTTTTGTATCCGGCTTTGACTACCTTTGCCCCACGGTGTAGATGAAGTCCGGATGCGATTTGCCGGAATCGGCAATCCGGCTCTCTTCCGAGAGCCTGATCATGGCCCTGTGCGATGAGAAACGCTTTATGTGACCCGGCCTGAACTAGATTTTCCATTATGAGCCGGATCAAGCACTCTGCCACCTACCGTCGATATTATTGAAAGCAAAAAGCATAATACCAGACTTATAAGTCTGGTATTATTTAATTTTTTTTTTCGTATCGATATATCGATACGAAAAAGAAAACCTTCTTTGGTGAGGCATTGGCTATAGCCAATGCCTTACCAAAGTTGGTTTCAAAGCATGCGGTATACATCCATTTAACCCAGCTGTGGTTTTGGAAAAGCCACATTCGAAACTTATTGAAGAAATACGGCAAGCAGTAGGAGAAAGTTTCAGGCTATATATCAATGAAATTAGGGAAGCTGATTTGCAACAGAAACCTGGGAAAAAATATCAGTTGCCTGTAATTGCTGGAAAGAGTATTTCAGTGGAGGCTGTCGAGAAACATTCTGAAGAACGGGAAACTACAAAACCTAAGCCCGATAAGCGACCATCTGATTCTGGGGCGGACAGTGTTTCTGGACCTGTTAAAAAGAGAGGGCGACCAGTTGGAGTTATGAATAAAGTAGTTAAGAAGGTCCAAACCGTCGTGGGTCTTCCAACACGACCTATACCTGGCCCTTCTTCCCATATATCTACAGTTGGACCTTCAGGGATATGTGTTAACGATGTTCAATATGAACAGATGAATCCTCCATCCCCGGTTGAAATAGTCGAAACATCTAGTTGCAATATGGAAGATATTGAAGGAGACTATGAAATCTTAGAAAGGACTGACCTCAATGTGAAAAAACATCTGTCTACTAATAAGGACGCTAGTCAAGTACGTTGGGGAAACGAAAACAGTCTGCAAAATTATTGTGTCGTAAAATACGAAGACATTTTGTTTCCGGGTCGTATTATTTGCAGGGAAGAAAATATTGCAAAAATATCGGTCATGCAAAAATCACAAGATGGCTGGAAGTGGCCACTAAAGAGGGACCTCATCTCTTGTCCACAAGACAATATAGTCAGCTTCGTGGATGACCAGCAAGTTGTCAAAATAAATTATTATTACGTGGTAGAAGACCCACTACTCTTCATGGAGTGGGGTGACTAAACTCCTTAAAAACCTCCTTTTAAACATATATTGTTTAATATAATAACATTTTTTATCAATAATAGTTTATTATGTTGTTAAATGTTTCTAATTAATAGTATTAATGTAAGTAGAAAAATACAAATAAAAAAGTCGTAAAATAAAGAGATTTTTATTATTTACCGGGCAACTCAAAAATAGTGATGATTGACCGATTCGATTAACGTGTCTGATGCCATAAAGTAATCTGACAAGTATTTCATGCAAAAAAAATGAAGCATAAGTTAGATTTAGCCTTTAGTAATCGAAAAACTTCATTTCTTCTAGAGATTTAGCAACTGCCAAAGCTACCCTACTATCCATGTAACTTTAGCCCTCGACATTTTAGCCATTATTTCTTTATTTTTGTTCTGTTTTATTAAAAATGGGAATATTTATTTATATAGCAACCCTGGATGCCACCAAAAACGCATAAAACATCAAAACCAATTGGAAAAATTTGGTTTTTATAAGTAAAAAACATTGAATCACCGGTCAAAGTTACCCAGTCCGACTGTACTACGTGTTGACCTTATATATATCCTTAAATCGAGAAAAAAACAATGTATCATCCGTCAGTGAGTCACAAGCGCGTGTAAAATTTTCAGGTTATGAGTCACGAAGTGCACGATAGTGGTAGTGATAAACGATGAAAACGATGAAAAAAAAGACAAACAGGCAAAAGCCAATGCAATATCGAGCCCGATGAAGCGATCACTCTTGATAGTGAAGACCGGGCGAGCAACCCTCGCAAACGTGTTGCGGTCCCAATGGCATCGCGGGACACGCGATCCCCGTCGAGTATCGTTGACTCGCGTTTCTCAGCAATACACTCGGCCTCTTCTTTCGCTCCGTGAAACTCTTGTTGTAAGCCTGAAGGACGATGGATTCGAGAATCTGACGCAAAGAAAGATCGATAAATGAAATATATACATTCTGACTGTTCGTACAACGGAATTTATTAGTCAGAACTTTTCCTATTTGACACCAGGCTTTCCGAGTTGGAACTACTTTTTCCCAGTTCAAAATAGTTTTTTCTAGTTGAAACTAATTCATTCTAACGTAGTTTTGAACATGAACGTGGTTTTTGCTAGTTGGAACTGCTTTTCCGCAGTTTTTTAATGAAACGTCTACAAGAACGCAGGGAATAAGGAGGCGCTACGATCGTATGTATCGGGGCGATTAGCTCCGTCTACTAGCCTCGTGCTCTTGACGTGCTCTCTATTGCTAATGATAGCACATTCATGGCATTTGTGCGCTACATTAAGTTTAGGCTATTATAATTATTTCAGGGGTTATCGTCAAGAGAGCTGCTAGTGTCACAATTTGAAACCATTGCAAGTGAGATTTTTTGAGACGCTGGAACTAGGTATGGCCTATGCTATGTCCACTGTTCTCTACTCTTTCTTCAGTTAAAATTCGTTTTTCCTAACTACAACTGGTAGTACCAAAGACTTTCAGCGAAATCGAGTTTTCACTAGAAAATTCACTCGTATAAGCTGAAAATATAAATAGCTGAAAAAAGTAGGATAAACGAATACAAGGACGTACCTGGACGATCGTAGCGCAAATCGCGACTACGAACGTGTAAACGAGAACGGATCGATAACGATGGAGGGCAAGATCGCGACAAGCGATAATGTAGAAATCTGTGCACGAGTCATTGATCCTGCTGTCGTTGTACCCGTTTCCACCGTAAGTTCGCGTCGTGTCGCAGCAGGCCCATGCTATCTCAATTCCCTCGGTATTTTTTTTATTCGCTTCATCCTGCCGTTCTACATTTTCTTTCTTGCCATCCGAATTCTCGAAGCCGCAACATTTTATCTGAAGTACATAATCCGTTCACCCTCGTCGAAGTCAACACACAGGGGCACACACGCGCAATTATCAATAAATTTACGTACACAATACGATTATATTGTTAAATACTTTGCTGAAGTCGCGGAAAAGACACGGCAGGTACCTTTATCTCTGTAACGTTCCACGTTGATCCTTCGTTGATGTTATCTAACGGTAACAAGGCAAACTTTTTCTCCAGAATGTTTGCAATCGCGGTGTCCACCTTGCCATGATCGACGATCGCCCACAAACCAGCTGTAGCCTCGATTATCGCGACCAGTACGACGATAGTGACAAACTAAACGGACCCAAGAAAAAATCAAGGCCGTGCGCGACGAATCTATTCGTACGTCGATGTTATTATGGGAAATTAAGGTTTTTTAGGTTATACATCGAAATATTTTAAGATGGGAACTGTTTTTTTAGATTATACATAAAAATCTTTTACGGGGATTTTGGTGTTTGGTAAATAATAGCGTGTTTGTTCGGACACGTTTTATCCGCCATCTTATTACATGGTTACATTGTTACGTTGCGCATTCTGAGGTACGGTTCGGTTGATTCGAAAGAAATATAATATTTTCGTGATGCTATTAAAGACCGTTGTACCACTGTTGGAAATACTCTTAACATTAGCCGAGTAACCATTTCCAGTTTTCCGGAAGTCGTTCGAATTAGAACATCATCTTAATATTCGCCTGAAAGAGTACTAAAAGATGTCTTTTCGGGGTGGTCGATTGACAATAATCTCCAGGGGATATTTTATATCTACTTAAACTATCATTAAAATCTTATTATTTTTTTTTCATAGAAGGAATACACATAGAAATTTAGATCTTCAAATGTATTTTGTTTCATATTTGAATTGTTGAAAAAAATATACAGACTTTTTTCATGCAAAGTGCCCATCGTCTACATTAATGTTTAGAAGATTTTTAAAAAAATTCCCGTAAAAAAAAAAATATGATTCTTAAACGCAAGACCCATACGCTGTTGGTGAACCGGGATTTTTGAAATATGTGCAAAATTCAGCCAATGGCAGCTTAATGAAGTCAATTTTCTGATTTTTTATAAAATTTTACTATATTTAAAGATGAAAGTAGCTTTTATTTTTAGAATTCAAATTAATATTGAGGTCTACCAACAAACTGCTGATGTAACGAACATGTGTGACAAATTTCATCGAAATCGGTGGAATAATTTCGGCGTAATCACTCCAGCATTTGGGAAAAACATAGTTCTGAGAAAAGCTACGGACGCTCTTAGCGTCTTTTTACAATAACCCCAATAATTTTTCAATTTCCGCTATAAAAATTGGACACAATATTCTTAAGAAATTGAACTATCAATTTATGGAAAGAAATCGATTTTTAAAAATCGAAATGTAAATGGTC
Organism: Ophioninae sp. A BG-2022a; assembly: GCA_030523105.1. Classification (NCBI taxonomy): domain Eukaryota; kingdom Metazoa; phylum Arthropoda; class Insecta; order Hymenoptera; family Ichneumonidae; species Ophioninae sp. A BG-2022a. The sequence continues at coordinate 70,492 of JAPYZI010000095.1, read as the reverse complement.
TTCCTGCCTTAACCATTTGCAGTGCAAAGAAATTCTGGGTTGCGCGTGCTAGAACATCATTTTTTTTACTGAAACCATTTCCTGACGACGTGTATACCACGTCGTTTACGTTTCGATAACAAAAGCATCTCGACGTGCGTGGCACGTCTGCTTACCGCAAGTGGTTATGTTCATTTGGATTTCTTTGAGTTCTGCTCAACTTCGATGATCACCGGAAGTTAGATTAAATTAGCGAAATGCGAGTCGGAAAACCGGAAAGCATTCAAATGCAATTGGGAACGAGTAATACGGTGAAAATTATTACCAAAGAGCATAGCAATTGATGATGTTTTCAATTACGTCTTGATCTATTTGTTGATCACATCTCCACAGTTTCAATTCAACTGTACTGTATGTCTAACCTAACTAAAATGTATTTCGTAAAACATAGTGATAATAAAACGTGGATACCATGAAAAGCTGAGGACGGTTGTATTTGTTGTCGAAGAAGAACCAGAAATAAGGCCCCAAAAGTACATTGGCGATCCCGGTGGTCAAAAGTAGTACTGGTGGACCGTACCACTCGGGTTTGGAGAGGGAGCCACGTAGTTGATGCACGAAGTAGCTTCCGGTGCCGCAAACCACGACACCGGAAATCTGCCAACAGTTCAAATAAAGAGCGAACTCACAATCAATAAACTTCGATATTATCAGAGTTACCATGAAACACGGAAGAATTATCTTATTTCATCGCATTCGTTTTGACACTCATTTTCCATTATTTCTATACAACTATACTGTTATCAGCAACGAGGCGTTGCGTGGAGACTGCCCAGTTCAATATTGCCCGTTAGAGAAAAAAATTCTACTTGCAGTCGCCAACGCGATAAGATATATGGTTTTTCCAAGCTCAACAGCTATTTTGCACCCAGTATCACTGTATCTCAGTTTTCCCGGTATTCGTTCTGTTGTTTCTTATCATCACGGAATCAACACCGCGGCTTTTTTTCTTTCCAACGATGTAGAAATTCGCAAACGAAGAGCTCCCAAATCACGACCGATGATGGCAACCATAACGTAACAAAAAAGTCAGAATCAAATTGCGCAAAGTTACTATCAATCGATCCGATGGCTTCGAATGTATTAATGCGCACGACATATTCCTAACGTTTTCCAAAACGCTAGATGCCTCCAAGAAGTGTAGCAGAAATTTCCGCTCAGCATTGGCATAACTGGGTAGGTGCTAAGGGGGCCCGGGCCTTCCCCAAAGGCCGGTGTGTACCCCTCAGGATTTCTGGTGGGAACACATTAAATAATGAAGGAGACATCAGTCTCTTTAAATATTTTTATCGGCCCTTATTAGGGGCACCAAAATCATGAACGTAGTGAAATAGTGCTTATACTTCGGAACATAGGAGTCGAAATATTTAAAAAGATCATATTTTATAAAAAGTCATATATTATGGAATTAATGAAATGTGTTGCGCCCCCCCCCCCTCTCGACGGAATACTTAATATAATAGAATTAAAAAGTCCAAGGTTAAAAAAAGATGTTCCCCCGATATTTCGAAAAAGTCCCCAAATTGCATAATTACCGAAGACTATAATTATATACACTGAAGCTATCGTTCGATATCCCTTCACATAAAGTATGATGAAATACAGCAGTACACTTACTTACGGCAGAACTAGAGAGACACTAAAATGCAACAGATTCAACCTTTCATATGTTTGATCGAAAAATAATAGTTTTCGAGGTACGTTTGTTTGGGTTTGGGAATTTATAACCGATACCCAATCTTGAACCTTTATAACAAAATAGTGGAAACTTATAAATTTTGTATATTTGAAGGTAATTTAGTAATGAAGCCCAATTACTTACAAAATATAAAAAAATCCGTACTAAAGAATTACCATAACTCATAATTTTATAATTTTTTAAATAACTTTTAGATTACTTCCCTACAGATGTTCCGTATTTTTAAAATACACTGTCACACAAAGCGTACAAATTACTACTAAAACTTCCTCGTCGAATCACGGTTCTATTTAAAAAAAAGTATGAAAGTCGATATTTTCACTAAAACAACATAATTAAAATTACTTTTATTTTTGTAAGAATCGTTCATCTAAAGTTATCTCGGAAATAATCAACTTATGCTGATAAATATGGGGGGTTAATTCTGTTGGATTTTAGATCCGCTACAAAGTTCTGCCGACAATATGTCATCAAACCCAAACAAATGCTGTACATAGATCAGACGAGTCCCGCACCCCAGAATTTTTTTCAATTTACGCGAATGCCGCTCAGTTGTAAAGCAGGGAAAGTCGATTTCCCATTAATCCAAATTCAATTAAACCCATTTGCCCAGAAAGTTATTCGTCTAAAAGATAAATAGAAACCCCGATTTTTACCGACCGTAGGCGTGGGCTAATCCCTACGATCAGCGGTGTCAATGGAAATTTTGGAAAGTAGGATTTTTATCGACCAAAAGTGTAAACTAATTGCGTCGGGCATCGCTTTTAATGAAAATTCTTCGGTTTCCCGTTATAGAGGACGACACCCACCAGAGTTCCAAGCGTCCCACCTTACCGACGGCAACTTCGCATTTCCCTCCCCGCCCGGCCAGAAAAACTATATTTACTTCGAGTGTAGTGTTATATTTGTTATATTTGCTTCGTTAGTCATACACACGCTTTTCAAAATGAATCGACAAAAAATTAAGAGTCATTATGAACATCACACACGCGTACGCTCACACGAAAACTCGTGTAAAGAAAGCGATTAAGACTCGGAAAGAAAATACGAGTGAACCGCGAGGCAAAACTTACGCCTAGAATAATGAAAGACGCGGTGAGAAGGTATCGAAGACACACGATGCTTCGTGCCATCTCGCTTATTCGTTTATAAATACACGCTGAACGCCGCGATCGTACACCGGCTTCGTATTCGGTTGGGACAACGACCAACGCGACGGCCGAACCTTCAATCCCATTGACGATTCTTCGTCGACTGCTACACCGCGATTCTGACGATATATTTTTGTCTACGCGCATGCAGACGAATATAAAAACAATTTAAAAAAATATCCATGAACACAAGCCCGAGGCGTACGAGAGACTGATTCGACATTAGGTCAAGTCCTATCGCTTGGATGCAATTACCGACTTAGCACTTTTACATTAGTATATATAAACCATTTGTACGTATAAGTGGACCAGTGAAATGATATTCCCGGAACGATAAGGGGAAGAAGAAAGAACGTTTCTCGTGGCACATAGATTCAAGAAGGCAAAAAAAGAATCTTTCCTTTCGATCGCCTATTTTATTTATTTATTATTTATTTTATTATTTGTGTATGATGAAAACTAACTTCGAGTAAAAAAGTAATCGACCATAATTTCCGAATCTGATCGGAATCATTCGACAATTCACGTACATTCCCAATAGAGAACCAACGCGTCCACGAAGGAGAAAAAGACCTTGTGGAGAAGATTCGAATAGTTCTCCGTTGTGGCTTTACGACCATAATCGTGTGGTATCCCTGTTTTCACCGCCTCGCAAGAACCTGCTCGCGGCGCTACGAGCGTGGGTGGTTGGCACCACTTATCTGCCTGCCTTCCCGAGGAGCGCGCGTTTTTCTTCAGTACCCTTTGTATAATATATTTTTTGAACGCTCGTTTTTCTTCAGTACCCTTTGTATAATATATTTTTCGAACGCTCGTTTTTCTTCAGTCCCCTTTGTATAATATATTTGTTAAACGCTCTAATAAACGACACAAGAGATTATCGTGTGAGTTAATAAACTCGCGAACCGGAAATCTCCGCTTTTCTGTGCATGTCGTTCCCTTTGATCCATAATTGGTGACCCCGACAATCGAACACGTAACTAGTGACGCTCACCTCTTCTACTACATGCACGATGAACGCTAATGACCACCCCGAAGATAGCACGCCGATGACAAATCTCCTCGCCAATGAGGGAATCACGCGTTTAGGCCCACCAACCCCTCTCTCCCTCGAGTCTAGGGTCGACGCCATTGAAAACTGCAAGCTGCCGCCCTTTTGGAAGGAGTCTCCTGCGCTATGGTTTTTGCAAATTGAATCGATCTTTCATGCCAAGAAGGTCATCTCCGACACTTGCAATCATCTTGCCGTCGGAACGCTCGACTCCGTAGCTGTCCAGGAGGTTTCTGACGTCCTACGTAATTCACCAGACGTGGACAAATACAACAATCTAAAAGGCAAATTGATGAAGAGAGTTTCCGACTCTGCCGATCGCCAGGTGCATAAGCTCCTCACTGAGTTACAACTAGGCGATAAAAAGCTCTCACAGCTCCTCCGTTAAATGCGAATTCACGCCGGGACAGAGCGCGCGAGGACATCTTGCGCATCAGGTGGCTTGCTCTTCTACCGGACCACACGCAACGTTTCCTCAAGATCTTCAAGGCTCCCACGCTGGAAGAACTCACCACAGCCTCTGACGAGCTGATGGAAAACCACAGCGGTTCCCTTGTCATGGCGACAAGTAACCAACCTTGGCGGAGCCCATCGCCGCGAAGAGGCAACCATCACCGATCCAGCAAAGAGCCCACATTCGTCGATCTAGGTTTCATAAAAAACTCGCTTACCGAGTTAATTGCTCTCATCAGGGTAATGGCGGGCAAACTCTCCGTAGACGTGCCGAGAAGGTCTCGATTGGAATCACGGCATGCGAACGTCTCCTGCACCGTCCGGAGAGTGTTTCTACCATCTCGCACCAAGGACGGAAAACTGACAAAGCCGACTTTCGAAAAATATTGTATCCAATTTTCACGAAGAAATATGAATACGGCGATGGCAGCAATTTTTGTCAAGCATCTCGGAAAAAAGTTGAATTGCGGTGCCCATCATAACTCTGTGCTGGATCATCTGAAATAAAAAAATCAAAGTTTTATCGTTAGATATAACTTTCTCCAGGTAACGCTGGGGGGTTTTTCGAAATTTATATTTTTTGCAAAAACATCGGTTAATTTGTTGTTATAAAATAAAAAAATATAAACAAATTTAACAAAAATTCTCCAGTTTTACCTCGTAAATGATCTACAGAAATAGTGTGCAAAGTTTCAAAATGATCGGTGCAGTAGTTTTGAAGTTATGATGGGCACCGACTTTGAAAATGTGAGTTGCGGGAAAAACGCTTCAAAGTTTTGAACACTAAAAAATTTGAGATGAAACGTTCGTAAGTGAGTTCTATCGGCTTACCTCACACTGAATTATCGATGCCAGATCTATAAAGGATGTTGCTGTCATCCAGGATGTCTAAAGCATCTTTTTGCTCTTGTCTACGACGAATCCTGCATTCTTTCGTCTGTTCTTTGGCTTCCTGATCTACTCGGCCTATACGCATAGAGTCAGATGATCGCGACCTCTTATGAACGTTTGATCCACTCCTGATTCCTATTTCTTGCATGAAGGTTAGTAAAGCAAAAGAACCTTCATTGAAGACACAGGCTGCCACATAAGCTGCAATTTTAACGATGACAGAGGTTCCACCCACGTGCTTTGGTGAGATTTTCCAAATAAGTTGGTTCAAACTTTCATTTTTATTCTGCGTAACGCTTCCGACACATCGCTCTAGGAGGGCATCTTTGCTCAGATCTTCATAGATGGGCTTGATGGCATCGAAAACATCCTTGAGAAGAGCACTGTAGGTGTGTTTGAATGAATCCAATGCATTATCAGCAGCAGTTTTTTTTGCCATTCGCACCAGGAGTCCGGTCAGATAGGCAGAAAATTCGGGCAGGTATAAAAATACTCATAACGTCGTCAATTTTGCTCTGATCGACTTAAAATGTAGACATTATATTCTTGAGACATTATGCTTTCAGTAAAAATTAAAAAAAAAATCGAAAAATAAATTTTAAACCCTACCCTGCCCTTAAAGCCTGCTTACACGACCAGAAGACGATCCGAGCCAGACTGATATCATCGTTACTGAGCAGAATCGTTCGTTCAGTATGGACAAACTTCTTCGAACTTACATTAATAAGAAGATATCGGTACCGTTCCTTCCATCATGAGCGTGCAGGGTACTGTTGGAAGGGAGTGGATGTGGAAGTGGATGTGCATGTCGTTTCCCCTTGATCTATACCGTTATGGATCAAGGGGAAACGACCTGCACAGAGAAGCGGAGATTTCTGGTTCGCGAGTTTATTAACTCGCACAACAATCTCTTGTGTCGTTTATTAAAGCGTTTACAAAATATATTATACAAAGAGTACTGAAGAAAAACGCGCGCTCCTCGGGAAGGCAGGCAGATAAGTGGTGCCAACCGCCCACGCTCGTAGCGCCGCGAGCCGGTTCTTGCGGGGCGGTGAAAACAAGGATACCACACGTTTATGGTTGTAGAGTTGCGCTGAGGTTTGCGTGGCGGGAGACACAAGGATGCCACCCCGTTGTGGTGTACATCGATTATGTCGAGCTCCCTGTTACCGACGGAGCAGCACCACCGACCAAGAAAGGTAGCAATGTTTCCCATCCCTCTGGTAACAAAAACTCCGCTCTCAGGTAGGTTATCGTCACTGATACTTCCATCGGCTCGAGAGCACGCGTCGCCCAGTCGCTCTTAAAATATTCATCGTTAGACATAAAAAATAAAGCAATCATAATTTTGGTATTATTTCCTGAACAATTTATTTACTACGTTCCACCGGGACCTACACGTGACAAGATGGCCCGCTATCTAGAAAGCGATCCAGATACTGTACTGTAGTTGATAATAGCACTTTCCCGAAACGTTTCACTTCACGTGAGGTGGCACTGCGTATCAATACTCGCATATATGACAAGTAAAACAATCCGATACGTAATGTCGCATGTAACAACGAATGCGTGAATTACACTGGATCTTTCTGCCACTACGTATGTGTCTTTTGTGCGGTGTCGTGTGTCAACTGTGAACAGCGATAACCTTATCCTTGAAAGACAAAACTTTAGAAACGCTATTTTATTTCGTGGAACCAAAAACACGGCCGCATAGATTCAATCGCTTAAGCCCATCTATTGCCCGTTTTTTTGTATTTTCGGAATAATTAATACGGTTTGCGATATCTTTTTTCAATATTTCCATTATCTTTTTTATTTTTGAATAACGTTTGAATTGATTTTTAAGTTTTCAAGGTACATATTGTTGCGGTTTGAGAGTACAATCACAATTTCCCATACGTAACTTGCTTCCAGTTTTTTTTTTGTTTATTGTTATTACGTTCCGCGTTTGTATCGTTGGAATTGTCACTATTAAGTTTTTCATGATTATTATTATTATTATAGTTATCAATATAGATTTTTTATAATATTTATCCAGAAATTTTAGCATTACTATTCATGAATTTTGCTATTATCATAAAAAAATTATACCCTCATGTAATTACTTCTAACTTTACAGGTACACATTTTTTTCGTTTTGGAAAATGTGCGACCAGACGAGCAGCAACCCGTTTACCGCACTTTTATTTCCAATAGACGTCGTCCAGTCAGAGGCGAAATCGGCAGAACCAGAAGATTTTGCGTCATCTGAAAAAGAGCCGGCCTCTAAAAGCTACATTGAAGAGGATCTTCTCGCCGAAGTTTTTGGCCTGACATTAAAATCACAGCCGGGAAGGCACAAAGAATGTTTAGTCTATATAGAGGCAGACTCTGCAGAAGAGGCAGTTTTCGATCGTCTTATACTGGAAGATGTCGAATCAAGATTGGTTGGTGATAACGCAAATACACCGATTGATAGTCATACAACAGAGAAAGAAATCATCCCATACTTGTTCGAGAGTTTCTGCAGATTGAGAAAGAGAAGAGCAGATCAGTCAGCGGTTGAGGAGGAGATGAGAGAAAATTTTACGATAGGAACTCTGAGGAATGTCAGTACAGTGCTTCAAGCGCCTGATATTTTTCCTGGACAAGAGGTTATCAATGAGCAATAGTTGTTATATACTGAAGATCTTATAATCTGAAAAAGACAAATAATCGTCCAGTTGTATGTGCTCGCTAAAATGAAGAAATCTATTTGCCCAGGTCCACATGCAATTCATATCGCTGTTCGAAGACAGTGGGTGCTCTTCTGAAGATCTAACGTCTTTCGTGTCAGGCATATTGAAAGAGCTGGACAAAGCAAACGAACGAGACAGCGATGATGACATTGTTGCAACAACATTTACACCGATCCTTGACTGGGTGCAGAAGACTGCAGCCTCTCGTAACCTCCTCACCACTTGCCATTCATGGTTCAATTTGTTACAAAAGTTTGCCAGCTTCAAAACACTTGCAATGCTGATTCTGAGCCACAGCACCCCGAAGAGGGAGTCTGGCCGGGCATACATGGACACCTTACTGGGAACCTTATTCTCTTTCACTTCCTTGCCAAACGACGTGTCCAACACGTTGATTGATCTGTTCGACGGACCGCTGGAACAGGTGTGCAAGAAAACTTTATGGATTGAGCATTTCTGCAAGGATGCTTATGTTTTTGCACCGATCATTAATTTCATTATTTGTACATATAAGCGAATATGAGGATGTGTCAGGACTTTATCTACATCCAACCTTTACAAAAGAAATTGAATGCATTGTTTCTTCATTTGTTTTGAGGCTTTGTGCCAATATTCGATTCTTTGACTGGAATTATAAAATTTAGAATTATCGTAAGTGCATATAAATGTATTCATACTTCATTTCACAGCGGAAACTGGCGTTTGAAGGCGCCGTTTGGTCAGCTCTCGACGCTCTCGGTGATTCGTTACATCGCATATTCCACGCACTGTTGAAATGTTCGCCTGAAGTACGGCATTTGACACTCAAATGGCTCGGTGATTGTCTAAAGGCGAATGCGAGTCATGGAAAACTCTGGAACATGCAAAACCTTGTGATCTCGAATACTACCACAGTGTCTGATGGTTTCATGCTGAATCTTTGCTCTGTTCTGCTTCGACTCTGTCAACCGTTTTGCACTAACATCAAAGACCGCAAAATTCTTCAAATCGATCCAACATATTGCGTCGCCGAGGTGCGTTGAAAACAATTTTACATTTTACTGCTATATGGCAAGCAGTCCCACAACGATAAAAATCCGTTAGGATGTAATAACATATATTTCCAATGGGAATCAATTATCGTGGCATGCGGCGCCTGGGAACAGCTTATCACGAATTGCCATTTTTTTTAAAATCATTCTTATTCTTCCATAATCACGTTTAACTTCAGTTACTACTAAGGTCAGAGCTAGAAGGTTTGAAAACAAAATTCTTCGTTTTTCAGGCTAAAGATGAGGAGGATAGTCGAAAACGTGGCTTGCATATGCACGGACTGAGCAAGGAAACGTGTCTCGTACCAATAGCCGCGGACGAAACGAGACCGACCTCGGAAAATTTCGGCTTTGTTACCGAGTGCTTCTTTCTCACACATTACGCTCTCGATATTGGCTATCGCGTTGTATTCGGGAAACTCACCCGGGCCAATCACGAACTCGCGAGAGTTTTCAGAATGTTCGATGAGGTCAGAAATACGAACGTGCAACCGATGGCCATCAACGTGGTGGATAGCGAATTTATGAAGTTAGTTATTGGAATTTATTGGTTAGTTATCACTTGCACGACTCGAGAGTTGGTATCTTGTAAAAAGTGACTGTGCTGTGAAACGGAAATTCGATTGAGATCCTAGAATTGATACGAATCTTTTAGGTTACGGCAAATATGCATACGAATCACGATGTCTTCCCTACATCATCCTCGTCTTCGAGTATTTCAATCGACAATCTGTTCCAGATACATTTCCATTCATGCCAGTCTCAACTCGCCGGAAACTCTGAATCTTCTGGCAAAATTCCATGCCGCGACGGCCTACTGGCTCGTCCAGGTAAATATCGATCTCGACGACGACGCGTCATCTGTCGAGGAAACTTCGATTTCTCGCAAGGATTACACGCTGAGGAAAATGAGAAAAGTGACGTTTCCCCTACCTGATAGAGTACCGGATACTATCAAATGCATACCGGAATTTGTGGTAGAAAATATGATTGAATTCGTTTGCTTTCTCGCTCGTTCGGCGCCAGACGTCTTTGAGAAACAAGGCTCGAGTTTTCTCGGTCTCATCCTTACCGAGGCAAGTGAACATAAATTGATAACATATTCATAAAACACCAAGAATATTTATTTATTTTCGTGGAATAGATAGTTAACAACGAACTGCTGGAAATGTCCTAATGCTCTTAAAATGTTTTTTGTTTTTTTCATTTTTCATACGTACCAAAGAAAGCATATTTTTCATTTCCATTCTCTTTTATTATTCAGATACTAGCGCTCATGGGTTCGCCGGAGAGACTGTACAATCCCCATTTACGAGCCCGTTTGGCCAAAGCTCTTCAAGCGCTTTCACCGACCAACAACGACAAAGAGATTCATCCTCAAGTGACACACGGCACGCACAACAGAAGGCTCCTATTCACTTTACATGAACACCGAGATCAGGTTGGGTAACGTTTCAAGGAATCAGAATGTTCTCGCGGCCAGCACACGTATCTAAACAGTCAAATGCGGCTTTCAGAAACTAAAGATAAACATCCGATCAATAATTTTCCGTTCTTCATTGTATTTCAGTATAGAAAGTCATTATACAGTAATAATGAAAATAATGGAGTCATGAATATCGCTAGAGAGCGCCCAGCTGCTGATGTTTCCTTTTTTGTTGAAAGCTACAATCAAGCTTCCTCATAACCTTTGGTTTATCTGGAACGAATAAAAAACGAGTTCTTATCATTAAATATATTTGTACATCTAAGCTATAAGAGATCTCAAAGAAGAGCTTTTCAAGTTTTCCAAAAATTGTATAACAAACAAAAAATTTACCACGAATAGGGAAGTCTGCTAACGCGTTAACCGAAGTTTTATCCCAAATAACATTGCTTCTAACGGTTAATTACCACGGCCGCACTTCTCTGTACACTTCTAGCTCTTTTTTCGTCCGTAGATCGTGCCGACGTTACTTCACGTTTTCGTGAGCATTGAGATGACCGGCCAGAGTGTCCAGTTCGAGCAGAAGTTCAATTATAGGCGACCTATGAATATTATCCTCAATTACCTTTTGGGGATTCCCGTGCACAAAGACGTCGCCAAGTCAGTTCATTCCTTGAGTCCTCTTCCTTTTATGTTTCGTCCTGCAAAGTCGCGCTATATATTCGATATTTTGATTGAAGGAAATTGGCTGACGAAGCGGAAGCGAATATGGAAGCTATGCAGCCACCGTTGTTTCTACGATTCATCAATCTTTTGATAAACGATGCGGTATTCCTGTTAGAGGACGCTTTAGCGAATATGGCTCAGCTCAGGCGGATGATCCAAGCGAGGTAGATTTCATCTCGTACGAGAGGCTTATTATCAAATGGAGAAACTATCTTCTTTCAACCACTATGTCTGAAGTTGACGAATAAATTACGGAAAATGCGCACGCTTTGTAGGGAGAGCGGCGAGTGGGAGAGAATGCCAGCGGAAGAACGCAATCAACAAACGACTGAATTCCATCGGTTCGGTATGATAGCCCGTTTCGACAATATTCTTGGCCGCGAAACTATACACACCCTGAAGATGCTCACGAAAGAAACAAAATCGATATTCTGTCATGCGACGATGGTCGATCGTATAGCTTCGATGCTGAATTATCTCCTCGTGCAGTTGGTCGGACCTAAAAAGCGTAACCTCAAGGTAAACAGACGAAAACGTGAACATTGTTTTTTGGACTCGTCCGCTTTTGTCTACCTTTAGAAATAATCTTTTTCAAGGGGTATAGACATACAGGATTAAAAACACTTTTTTGTACACTGTGGTTTTTTCAAATGATTATTTTTAAAAAATACAATACTTCAGCTAGTTTTTGTATTCGATTGCTTATTCTAAATGTAGGGGTGGGGTAGGAAACCCCAACTCCGATTGACCAGAAGGCTCAAAATTCCGAATTTCAATATTGCAAAACTACAAATTTCGTAAATCTCAAGCCAGCAAAAGCTTACACAGTGGACCGTAAATAATGTAGAACATTTGCTTACACACCGTGTAAGCTTTTGCTGGCATGAGTTTCACAAAATTTGTATTTTCGGAATATTACAATTCGGAATTTTGAGTCTTCTGGTCAATCGAAGTTCGGATTTCCTACCCCACCCCTAAATGTACATATTACTCCAGTAGCAGCCAAAATTTATCTTCGAAATTTTTCGATAAATCTCGGTCCGCGGCCTTTCCAAGAGAGGAAAAAAGAGGGGTAAAGAGAGGGAGGGGGGGGGGGGGGGGGGGGGGGGGGGGGGGGGGGGGGGGGGGGGATGAAGTGTGAGGAGTAAATAGAAAATGCGTTGGTAGAAACGAGGAAATACAGGGATAAAAAGAAAAGGGAAAGAGTCGGGGGAGACGTGAAAACCCGCAAGGGTGAACGTCGGAAAAAAGGGAAATAAAAAAATATATATACAATAGAGGACATTATGGTTGATTGATTCTTCAAGGTTAAGGATCGAACGGAGTACGAATTCGAACCGGGGACTTTGGTTCTCAACATCTGCGAGATATACATAAATCTGAGCGACAACGAAAATTTCACGCTCGCTGTTTCCCAGGACGGACGTTCGTACACGCCCAATCTTTTTAACCTCGCTGAAGACGTATTGGGTAAATAAAACGAAATAACCTCATAAGCATAAAATAATCATCTTCATTGCCAAAATTACATTGTTTGGACAAATGCATTTTTTTCTAGCGCCACGAAAAATCAAAATTCATGAAACGGGTTTTCCTTTTTGTTCCATAGTGCGAGTAGGCGGTGGTGCAATTCTCGGAGATCTTGCAAATTTCGCAGAACGCGTCAAATCGGCTGCCAACGTGAAGAAGGAGGAGGATGAATTGTTGAACATGGCACCCGACGAGTATCTCGATCCGATAATGTCGACGCTTATGCGCGATCCTGTTATTTTGCCCTCGTCAAAAGTCACGATTGATCGCCAAACGATAGCACGGTAAAAGTCGTTTAGTAGATTTGACAACAATATTGTTCGATGTAAAACTCAGAGTTCCTCATCTTTGGCGCTTTATTATTCTAATACATCTTAAGGATATGTAGGAGATCGACATAACCTCACAAACACTCGAAATCCGTTTTTACATCAGTAGTTAACTATTCAATGAAAAATCGAGCATCAGTCTTTGCAGTATTTATCGATTTGAGAAATCGTAGTTGAAAAACACGTCTACATCTCTTGCACTCGTATGTCTGTGGTACATGTCCTCAAGATAGCTGAAATTGTTCCACCGAGATTTTTCAAAGACGAAACATTTTGAACGTTAAATAAAACAACCATACTCTGCCTCTACTAATCTTACAGAGCCTGATGCTCAGTTTGGCCAAAAAAGGTAAATGTCTATTAGAAAACCATTTTTCGCAACTTGAGAGGTTATGTAAATCCAAATAACTTCAGAAATGTGCTCAAACAGCAAACTGATCGAACATCAACGTTCAAATGGAAATCTCGTAATGAAAACTCATATTTTTTCTGTTATTTGCTCAAGACATTTGCTGAGTGATCAAACGGACCCGTTCAATCGTTCGCCACTCACGATGGACATGGTAAAATCGAACACGGAGCTTTGCGCTGAAATCGAGGAATGGATCAAACAGAAAATGGTGGAAAGATCGTCGTCGTCCAGCAGCAATGCCGACCATTGATGAGCTTTAATAACGCATTAACGTAATTATTTAATAACGAGAAAAAAATGTTTAATATATTCTATATTTATTCTCGGAACGATGAAGCCTCAGGAAAAAAGTGAATTTGAAATACAAAACAATACGCGATCGTGAATATTAGGTTATATTTTAGAGGATGAGAAGCAGGTATTTTGACATCGTTTTTCTCCGTTGTTAACTCGATGTCATAAGGCGAAATGTATGGAAGTAGAATAAACTAATGGAAGGAATTTTTTTTTATTTTCTTCGAGTAAGAGAATTTATTATTTCCTGTGTTCCAAATTAGTTCTTGATAGTCCCCTGGTCATCCACTTATCACTGGCCATCCCTCAATCCTGAGACATATCCATTGATTAAAAAAAAAAAAAAAAAACGAAATGTGCCAGTCGGACTCGCCCACCGAGGGTTCCGTACAAATTTGTAGGTACATATAATAAATAGTTCAGGAATCGAGTCTCGCAATTTTTTCCGAGTTGTTCCCGAAATTCATTTTTAAATACCTATAATTATAAGAAATTGTGGTTATACTAACAGTTTATACCTAAATTAGTTTTTTTAAATCTACAAAAAGATTTGTTAATTAATTACGTACTTTAAATAGACTATATTTTTTAAACATCTAATTACAAATGTATAGTTTTTAGATTTTTCCCTATATTGTAGTATTACTTGCCAAATTTCATAGTTCTAGGTCAACAGAAAATATCCTATAAATTTCGATTCCCTTGAGAGTTGAAATATACGTTTTCTTGCGGCATAAACGGCCGTATCTTCTTTTTACGTTAACTTAGAAGTTTGATTTTTTCAGAGCTTCAAGGGACTGTAGACCTGAGTATATGGTTTTAATTTCAATTCGACACATCCACGCGTTCCCGAGATAAAGGGTCTTGACCGACAGATGGACGGACGGATAACAAAGTGATCCTACAAGGGTTCCGTTTTTTCCTTTTCAGGTATGGAACCCTAAAAACGACGATTTCATAGTTATTGGTGAATCGCATTCGGATCTGATTCGAGATCATTTGAAAACGGGCAATACGCAGAAAATTCCGCTAGTCGGTTTCGAAAATGACATATATTTATACCAATACATTCATTCGCCCGCGTGTAAATATATAAACTTTTTCTGCAATAAAGATTTTTACGAAATACACGCGAAATAAATCGCGAGCGTACTCGTGTAATACTTCAATTGACTCTCACCGTTTTTTACTCCGATCTCTTCCATTCTCAAATCGTCTAAATTTGATAACTTCGCTATTAACAATAATCAAATTCTCTTTACCGATTCCAATTGGAATTCTCATCCTTGTACTCTCTTGGTTAAATCCGCTCTTCCGTTTCTTCCTCGATCAGCCAGCCGATCGAGTTTGATTACGCATCGCCGTTCAACAAAAAGAAAAATAAGAAGAAAATAAAAAAAATAGTCGTCATCTAGGTAAAACTAGCGTCGCTTTTCTGTACATTAATGATTAATTCTGTACAAAATCGTCACATCGCGGTTCTCAACTCGTCGAAGTCGGTGACGAACCACGCAGCCTGTGATTTCACGCTATCTCTGACCACGTTGCCACCGTATCCTGGAGAAATACAAAAAACAACAATGAGAAATACGTTTTTTCGTATTGTAAATTTCCGGCATTTTTTTCATCAAATATTTTTTTTTCATCAAATATTTTTTTTTCATAGAAAAAAAAAACAATTGAAACAAAACATTTTGAAAGCTAGCAGTACTAGCAAAAAGATTTGGATATGTGAAGTTTTATGAAAACAGCAATGTTGGATTGTTTCATGCTAACAGAAAATAAGGAGATTAGATAAGGAGAGATTTAACTAACCGATAAATGCGTCCGCGGGCGGACAAGCTTCCATGTCCGTCGCTCCGTCTCCGATATGAACGATGCTTTTTAAATGGTGCTTATCCTTCAATATCCTCAAGGCCTCCGATTTGCCTCCACTGCGCGAGGTCGGCTCGGTCTCGTCGAAGCCCGCAAAATCTCCTGCCATCGAAAACCAAGACAATTGTCATTTCTTAACGAAAAATGCACAAAACAAATAAATCCATGCAATCAAAGCATCGTTAATAATTGATTTCCGCGTCGATAATAATGGTAATGAAAAATGTTGTTTTCGCAACGAACCGTTGAAGAAAAATTTCAGTCTGTTCGCGCAAACGTTCTGAGATGGAATGTTCAATCGTGCAGCAACCGGCGCTATCAAGCAACTGAATCCACCCGAAACGAGAAATACCTTTTTGTTTCTTTTGTGCAGCTCGTCGACCAAATCTCTGAAATTAAACGCTTCTGATTAACGATAGGACACATTAAAATCTACGTGGTTGGAAAAAAGTCTGCTTGTGAATATTAGTGACAATAATAATGATTATTATGACGTTTAAATTCGCATTGTTGGAATGCAATGGTTTTTTTTTTTGTTAATTTTTAATTGTCTCATTTGAAACATTGTCGGAAACTATTTCAAAAATGACAGATGGAAATCATTACGAATATTTAATCACAAGAATATTTAACCCGGCGTGTAGAGACTATACTTTCGAGTGCACGGTATGTATATTGGGTTTTTCAAACATTCTGAAAAATTTTGGATTACTTATTGAACTGTCTCCTACATGGCCCAGCAGCTACCAAACGCAAAAGTTAAAAATCGTTGTTGATAAAAATAGAACAAAATTAAAAACGCGAGAGAGAAATTTCAGTTTCAAATGTTGACTGTTCCTTTAAAGGCCCAGTATACACACGCCGGGTTAAGTATCTTCGATCAATTTTAAACCACAATTGAACCCCAAAATAATTCTTCTAATAACAGAACTTACTTTCGTTCCATTCCAAAAATATAAACCTCAACCCCTTAATTATAGAAAGTATAATTCATTGCTATTGATGATACATATATATGAACTATAATATAATGTGTAGAAACTGACGATGGTGGCTGGGCGATCGGAGTGCGGCTCGAGCGATTACCTCAAGTCAAGCAGCGTCGGGAGAGGCTGATACTTAGATCGGTGACCGCTTAGCCGTGCTCTGGATGGCGCATCAACCAGTCAGCGGAAGGCCGGTTTTTCTGAGGCCTTGAGTGTATATACTTTCACAAAAAAGTGTGTACACCAAGGAATCAGAAGAATACACGGCCGTCTATTACGAGAGGGGTACTCCGTACCCGGCATACCAGTGAGGAAGAAATCAATAATGCAATGTATTATAATTATAATTATATCAATTATATAATTATTATATCTTTCACTAAGCGAAAGTAATAAATATTTATCAATGTTATAATATTATTATGTATCATATTTTTATATTATTACATAGAATAATATGTTTGTGCTGTATTATATGCAAATATAACAATCATCGGTATTATTACCATTGATATAGTTTGTATTGATTGCATAGGATCGATAAAGGTCATAATAAAAAAAACATGTTCTATCGTCAAATGAACTGGAATCATGATGAAAATAGATCGCATACTGTTTCAAAGTCTACTTACTTTATACCTGGCGTCAGTTTGGGTGGATGGTTTGTTATAAATTCCTTAACTTGATCTAGGCTTGGTTTAATGATGTTAAGCCGGACCGTAAGGGACTGCTGAAACGTCATGTTTCCCTGCATCGCCTGTTTTGTTCTTAAAAAATAAAAAAATATTCCGATAAAAACGCATCCTTGCCATAATCGCGTTTGCAAGATTGAGGAAACACGAATATTCGATCGTGCAATTTTTACAAACGGGTATCAAGTTGATAAGAAAAAAAGCTTCATTAAATAATTGCGTAAAACCGAATTGTCAAACGAAGCGATAAAACAAATATGGACAATAAGTGATCGCATCCTTGAGATATTACCGCAATTCGGTTAATTAACGAAATTGAGGGTCATCTGAGAACGGGTTGATTAATTGATTTGGGAAATTATTAAAAGACTGTGCAGACATCGATGTGTCAATCTGCAATCAAAATCGATAGTACGCCCGTCAGATAATTTATTATCTTCGTGCAAATTCGAGTTTGCCTGTCCTTATTGCTTCTGATAAAGCAATAAATTGTAACATTTGACTTTTTAAGATATTAAGGCGTTACATGTGAATACGGTTATTATGACTCACCATATCGATTGATAACATCGATCAAACAAAATTGAAAGTTCCATTCCTTCTATTCATAAGTTCAAATGCCAAATATACGAAAACGGTGACATTGAGGTTAGCGAGCAAAATTTTTTGTTGGACTTCGACGAAAAAAAAATGAATACTGATTCATTTATTTTTGACGATTTTTGTACTCGTAAAACAAGAAAAACTTTGGGCAGAGACAACAAGTTTTGACCGTATCTGACGAGTGGTCAAAACGGCCCCTGCATTGATATTTGAAAAGAAAAGAAAACGTAGTTTTTAGTTTCAGTTGCTGATTTGACCGCGTATCTTGGTCGTACGCACCGTACGACGTGCATTCAAAAATTGTCCTACATTTACATCAACGGATTATTTTCAATGGGTATGCGTTTATTAAAACGAATATCTATGATACCGAGCAATCCCGTTTTGAAAAAACTCGATTAAAAATTGATCATTTTAGCGATTTGTCGAAAGTTGCTCTTTGTTCAATCCTCTTCTCGAGGATAATTCAAACGCGAGAATTGCGTTTGCAGTTTCGGTATCGCCGTTCACTTACAGTTCAGCCACCTGATCTCCCTTTCCGCAGAACTTAGCCAACTCGTCGATTCCCTCCTCCTGTATGACCGTTGAATCAACATCGAAAGTCACTGCATCGGCGGTCCTCCAGACCGTCTTGACCGTCTCAAGACTCGTCATTTCGGCAGCGGCGATGTTTGCGGCCTGTACTGTTCCACTCGTAAAATAACCAACAATTGAAAGAAACAATTCGAGAAACGAGACGATGGCGAAGCGAAAAGTGAAAAGAGAATGTGCGGGAGGAAATATGTGGTGTGGAAGAAAAATAAACCCGCTGATTTAACGAGGACGCAATTTCGAATGTCACGACAGAACTGACTGAAACTGACACGCGAGAGTTAACCAAAGCTCGTGAGCTCGTGTCGCGCCGACTGGGAAATATGACCGTCGTAGGGGGAATAGCCAATCGTTTGCGATCACTCGCGCGCCCGTGCGCTGCACAGGCACACACTATGCTTGTGTGCATTATCAGTCGACACTTGACGATCCAGCTTCTACTTTTACTTTAGCTATCTTCGTGAGCCTGTAATTTCGAAAAGACGATTTTTCCGATCGCGTTATTTCATAAGCATATTCAAATTCAATTTGCCACGATGATTAAATCCAAAACGCAAAATTACTAAGCCGTCACTTTGTTCTTTGTCCCGAATCCATTTATTCGGTTCGCTTTAAATCCGGAATTCATAGAAGAATTCATAGAAGTTTCTATTTCCAGTTGAGTTGTGGATACGTTTATCAGTTTATCAATAACAAATCTTCAAAGGCCTTTCTCCCATCGAAGTCCAATATTTTTTCAACTAGGTATTTTCAAAGTTTCAAAAGAGTACGAAAATTTTATGGTTATAGTAAAATACGATTTTTTTTATTTTTTATTTGAGATCATGGCAGTTGTTGGTCAGTCAGCACTTTGCTTGAATGACAATACTTACATTGTTTGTCATTTTTCTCCATCTAAAAAAAAACTTTCATTTGCCAAGACTTATTTGTATCGATTGCGTTTAAAATCCCTTGTCATCCTCATACTTTCGGACTGGTTTTTGGGCCCAAAAGCTAGTTCCATTTTTGGTTATTGTTCTATTTCCGCACGCCCAGCTCCGTCCCATTTTACTTCATAAGATTCCTTGTACTCGGTCTCGACGGCCAAACGCGTGACATAACCTATCGGCGGGTCATGTTCACGTTGCCATTGTGGCGATTTCCCCCAAACGCACCATACTATCGTACAGAAGAGTATTCATTGCTGCGAACGTTGCACGCGATGAAACTACACATGACAGAAATTCACTAGATAATTGTGCCTGATCGACATAGTCGAGGAATTTGAAACGACAAAGCGAAGTACAAATTCCGCTAATTGGAATGTTACATTTGCCGTGCCCGTAAACGGCCGCAGCATCGAGAAAAAACATCCTATACATCGATGCCGTTCGAGCGTAGACTCGTTCTAATAGAATCGGAATACTCCGCCCTATATTTTTCAGTCTTGGAAACCTTCGACGATATCGTTCCGCAAAACGCGATTTCGTAAAGGACACGCCACCAAAAAAAAAACATTTCTCCTGATCGGACTTAATGAAACTTTTCATCCGCACACCCGTCATTGCCAGACTATTTGCATGTCATCGCATTGGTACGTCGTGTTCATGTATCAACAATTAGCCGCTTATTTATTTAATAGGAGTTCTTTTTCTAGCATTTTTCGTCAATCCAACTCGAAGCCAAGGTTGCGAAACTCGTGGAATTTTAATAATCGTCGATATCTTCGTTCTGATGCAGAGTGTAACTCCATGATGTTTAATTTTGAAATCGAGATTCATCGATGCCGCGCTTCATCGTTTATCGATATTAATTGAAAAAAAAAAAAACAAGATAGATCATTGATGTCGGGTGTATACGTAAGTGTTGGCTTCTTGCCAAGTAAGCGTGATCGCGAGCATTCGCAGGGGGTCTCGATGTTTTTTTTCCTCGTGTATACAGTCGCGCAATAAAGCCACGTGATTATTTCAGCAAAATCCCGACCGCTTGCGTGCGTACATTTCTTTTTTTTTCTCCGAAAAATATCTGTGTCGCGTCAAGCACTTGTTTGCTGCGCGATTGCGTCATCGATGGCTTATTCGGCGTCCAATAAAAAAATAGAATCAAGGTTATGGACTTGTGGTCGAAATTCCATTGAAAAAAATGCACGCAATCTCGGTATTTTTCAGGTTTATCGTCGTCTCGAATAGTTTCGTTACCGTGGAATCGTTCGCGGCGTGTACTCAATCGGTAAAGTTGAGAGAGGTAAACAAAAGCAAAAATGAGATACGTACCTGTTGAATGTTGCGACGAGGCACGAATATTCGAAGACCTCGTTACCGACAAAACTCTGAAGAACTCTTTGGAAGCGCATAATACATGCAACCGGTATTTAGTGCTATTGATCATGAAGAAGTGACCAACACTTTACGAAAATCTACAAGAAACGTGATCTAGCACGATTGATGTACTTGTGTGCAGACTTGCCGTTTTCTTGGACCCTGAGCACCATCTAACGGATTACGACAAAACTTTTATTTCTTAGACGCTTCTCGTTATCGACGTTCGGTAGGGAAGTTCCGGGTGAGATTCGTTACTGGCCATATGATCGCGGACATCGCGCGTTGGAAATCTGGAACTGATATTTTTTGAATAACATTTGCATAAATACGAAACACCAGCCGTCCTGCACTGGAAACTTATGAATCGGCTTTATTGCTTGCGATAATGTTTTTTAGCGACATAATATGGTCAACGATATTCGTATGATGATTTAGAATATGAATTCCACTGCCGTTCGAGTTTCGCGCAAAAATTTGCGATTTCACAGATTGAATTTACAAACTCGTCATTTGTGAAAATAATTGTTCAACAAGTCCTAGATTGATTTAAATCTTGAAAGGTATTGATTTAACGAGAGGAAGTTGCTCTTTTGACCGGAACTCGTGATCGTAGAAATAGACTACGCGCGACCTCTGCGGTCAACCGTCATCACTTGTTCGAGCTCGCGAGCGACATAGAAAGTTAGGTTAGGCTCTTTTTTCCGGTTTCCATAGCCGTGAGGTGCGTTGAATCCAAAGTTTTCCCGTAATCTTGAAACATCCTAATAATCGTTGCAGCGAAAAGCATAGTTTAGTAATCGTTGGAGAGCGCAAACTTTCGGGCTTCGTACGTGACTACGATTTTTCGAAAATAAGGCTTTGAATATTGTGTTTACCCGGTGGGAAACACGACGGGATATTTCACTCGCTCTGTCAACATGTTCGTCGCACGAACAACCGTCATACGTACGAACGAGCGGGTTCTCGTTCTACGCTGTGCCATTCACTTTCTTTTTTTTCTAAATTCTTGCCGATTTACGTGACAGTGAATCTAATGATTCAATTTGTTTTTGCGTCGAAAAATGCTCCTGACTTCCACTGCACGCATGTTGATAACTTGGCCAAGCAGGGTTAAACCCGCGGTTCACCACATTCTAATAAAAAATAAGACGAGAAATTTAGTGCTGATCCACAAAGAGTTGGAGTCTTTTTAACTTTTCAAACAATAGTCAATACTTGACTATCTTCTATTTGACGTGTCGTTTACAAAGACGAGCAAAAAACAGTCGTTGAACGCCTATTGAAAAAGATCGCGATTTCCCTGCACCCTCTAATAGAATTATTTTATTTGTTTCACAGCTCGCCAAGATGGTGAAGATAATGAAAACGGGAAAAGTCGTACTGGTCCTAAGTGGCCGGTACGCAGGACGCAAAGCCGTTGTGATGCGTAACTTTGATGATGGAACAACGGAAAAGCAGTACGGGCATGCTCTCGTCGCTGGCATTGACCGTTATCCCCGCAGAGTTCACAAGCGCATGGGCAAGGGAAAACTACACAAGCGATCCAAGATCAAGCCTTTTGTCAAGGTAAGCCTGTTGAAAAAATGTCCCTGGGATATTTGTGTTCCTGGATGACGATAAAAATAAAATACGTTCCCACATGAAATGCATACTCTTGATAGAGTTCAAGGATTCATTGTTTGAAAGCAACAATATTTGTTTGATTATCTTTTTTTGGTATTATCAACAATCCTTTGGAGATCTGTTATAGAGTGGGAAATGAGAATTGTTATGATTGTCTTTGTGATTTCCATAACTTATATAATTATTAATGGGAATTATGGAAACAATTTTATAGGGAATTTGGAATGTAAAAAAAAAATTATGTACATTACACCCCAACATAACACACTCCAACTTCTTGTCTCTTATGAAATATAATGAAATTTTGGGTAAAAATAAGTTACTATTAAATGATTTGCAACTGATCAAATAAAAAATCATTATCCATCCGGACATTATACTAATACTTATCATGTTCTCGGTTCATTGACACATGTATTCAAATTTTATTCAAGAAACACTAATTGGTGAACTTGCCATAGCAATGGATTCTAACATGGGTACAGTCTACTATTGCTTCATCAGCTGTAATACTGTAATCGTTGCACAAATTCTGTCTGTGTTTTTAACGTCATTATGGTTTTTTAAATACTCATATATGCCAGACTGTCGCTCGTTCAATAGAACTAGTCAACACTGTATCACTACGATTATGCTACAACTGAAATTCGTTTCCTAAATCATATTGCAGCTGAAAGTTCTTGTTTTTTTTCGAAGTATCAGTAATAATCTCAGTAGCGAATCCACTTAATTTTTTAATATAACATCTCCTAAGGCTACAGATATAGGTTGCCTAATTTTTAATCCATTGCAATTCCATTTTTGTCCCCTACCTATAACTATTGTGTCATCTTCATAAAAAAAATGACATGGATTTTAAACGAGTTAACGATCTTGAACGTATACATCTAAAATCTCCAAAACTAAGTAGTAGTGAAACCAGCTAATATTTCAACAATTGATACACCATAAAGTGATACCTCAGTGGTCAAATTTCAACTGAATGTTAATTTGGGAATTTTAGGTTGAGAAAACTAAACTCGTAAATTCAATTGATTATTACAGATCTTGAACTACAACCATTTGATGCCGACGAGATACACCGTCGATTTGGTCTTCGACAAGGTCGCGCCAAAGGATTTGAAAGATCCAATGAAGAGGAAGAAGGTCAGATTCCAGACCCGCGTCAAGTTCGAGGAAAAGTTCGTCTGTCATATTGTTTAAAAAAAAATAATTTATTCCAGCATCTGTCGTCTGTAGCAACAATTTATTTAATATCTTTTGCATTTACAGGTACAAGACTGGAAAGCAGAAGTGGTTTTTCACGAAGCTCCGGTTCTAAGCGATTTAAATAAAAAATAAAGACTAAAATACTTTTAAAAAAACCAAAAGTCAACGAAAAGTTATTGGTGGCTTTCCTCGACATTTATTGATATTGCCTCTCACTCCTCGTACAACAAGCTTTCATAAATAATTAGCATTTAATCATCGCTCAATTTAGCAAACGAAGCGAGCTCTTAATTTGTTCATCGTAGTTTCCTTTAGTCGGCGTGCGATCACTTGCCAAGTTTCTTGATCCTCTGGTCGAGAGCTGCAACGTTGTCGCGTATCGCTTCCATGTTCGAAGCGAAACTCTCCTGTACGCCTTTCAGCAGTGACTTGTTGCTCTCGAGACCGTTCGTTATGTCGGTTTGTAGAAGCTCGAGCTTCGTCAGGGATTTTGCAAATTCGGCGGCTTAAAACGAAAAAGTCGTAACGTTGACGAAGAAAACAACAAAGTAAATTCGGGTGTGTCAATAAACGCTCTAAAATGACTAAAATCTATAAAACCTATAAAATCGGATGCTGGTCCATCAGGAACCGTTCCAATGTTAAATCACTATTTGCAAAATGCTATTGACGACTGATCATTTATTAAAATACTGCGATATTTTGTATACGTAAAAAGTTGCATTTAAAAAGCCTGTGTTCGCGAGTCAAGATGTTGACGTTATATATAACTGATCACCGTTACATTAGATGCAACAATCATTAGTATAAACCACAATGCCACATTGAAGAACTTCTTGTCAACTAGGAAAAACTAGAAATCCTGGTAGCTTTTGAATGAAAAGTATAATTCTGGATTCATCTCTCAGGTTGCGGAAACAAGTCTTTAAATTTATCCTCGTAAAATCCTGACCTTGCTGATGCACCGAACTGAGCGCCAACATTCGATTGATCGTTTGCGGCACGACGTCCGAGGTTGCCTCGATTTTTTTCATGATCTCGTACATTTCGGCAACCTTCTGTTCCCTCTCGGCATCCTGTTGAACAGCGGTCTTCTTTTGTACCAAAGTGTCCATTTGGTGGCCGAGCGTTGCTATTCTGCTTTCCATCGCTTCGATCTGGCTGCTGTCGAGCAACGCGGACTTCGCGCTCAATTGTTGGACCGCCTCGACCACACCCGTAGCTTTCATGGTCTGCGAGAATTTTGCGAGTTTTTCGTTGCTAGCACCGATGACGCTCTCAAGTCTGGCGATCCTCTGCTCTACGCTTGCAATCCGCTGGACTTCCTGGAGACGAGATTTCTCGGGTATATACATCATTTGATACTTGAGTGCACCCGGCTCGGCCGACGATGAGTCACGGGACTTCGGCAATTCGGTCTTTTCCTCAGCCTCCTTCGAACCCGCTTGCTTGAACAGCTCTATCTGGGTCGTCAATTCCCTAGAATGTTACATTTTTAACATTTCGAAATGGGTCGAGTCTATAAAATTTTTCTTTCGTCATACTCACTTCAGGCTAGCACCTTGAGGGTCGGCAAGAGTAGCCACGAGATCGCTGCCAAGTGTTTCGTTCAATTTCAGACTGTTCAATTGTTTACCCATAGTTTCAACTTGCAACAAAATTTCTGACATGCTCTTCTGCTCCGCCTCATCATCGGCCTTTTCCTTCAGTCTATTCACCTCCTCCAATAGTTCTTTCAGCTCAAACTGCAATCTCTCTTGCTTCTGTATTGGAGTTTCATTTTCACCCTGCCCTGGCAGTTCCCAGTCACCGAACCTATTTTCGGCCGATGTGCAGAATGATTGTCAGAAAGAAAGAACGGAAAAGAAAGAGAAAGGCTGTCAGAAAGCAAAAGGATACAGCAAGGACATTAAAATACGATCAAAAACTTACACAGCGTTGTAGCCGGTTCGTGGCTTTCGTGAGATTCGGTCAGAAAAGTCTACACCTTTAGTAAGAACGTGCTTCCCCTTGAATTTGTTGAATGCTTCGGTGGCGCTCAAATGAAGGCGCTCAATCGAATCCGTCTCATCCTACATGAACGATATTATCACACTTTAGATTAATTGCATTACGAAAGGGAGTGAATGCTTCTAGTTTTGCTTCCATATAGAGGTTACCTCTGAGTAGAGTGAAGGCTGCTCAGCCTCCGGAAGATCTGATGTTTCGTAGACATCAGCTTGATCGTAAGCCTGAAATCAGAATAACAAAACCATAATTGCCACAAGTTATATTATATTGTGATAAATAATAATAACAATTGTAACAATATTCAATAGTCAATATTAATTTTTTGTATCATTGTCACAGCGGTTCACCAGTACGTATTCCAAATATTCAATGTCAAATCAATGAGCAAGGTGATTATTATCATTATTTGTAAAGGTACGAATAATGTTGCTCGAACTAATATATTTTGGCTCGTTTGTATCCTGCAAATTTTAGCGGATTTTCGAAAAACGAACTCCGTGCTGAGAGAGAAACAAAAACAATCAGACGTGGGAACCTATACGAAACATTAACAATAAAATACAACCACACCTATAATCACAAATGTCGACGCGGGTATTCATTAAGGAATGAAGCGAAAAAAATATACACAAATACTCACAATTCCGGGTAAATCGGCATATTTCGGATCCGCCATCTTGATACAGTGTTTAAAAGGAAAAGAAATTCTCCGACAATCGAATTGTATTACATTCAACTGTCAACGGTAGTTTGACATTTGTGGAAAAGTATGAGAGATCCGCATCCGACTCAATGCGGAACTGCGGCCATTTTGGAATCTGGTCAAGTGACCGCTTGTTCGCGAATCGGTTACTTGACCGAGACATTTGAAAATTTATGAGTTTTAATTTCCAGCTTTTTCAGGTACAGGGTGAAATTATTGAAGAAAAAGCAACTTAATTAGCCCAATTTCGATCTAAAGATTCGTTCTAAGAACACAAATTTCGAACGACAGTTATCTCCTTGCATAATCTAGAAAATTTTGTTTGTAAGTTGGTCGGCGGCTCTGTTCGCATGAAGAATATAAGTTGGTACTCCTTCTCCCCTCTTTGTCCCGTTTTACAGCTGATTCGATAACGGCAGTGCGTACAGGTCCCTCCTCCCCACCATCCCGCAGCTTCGCCATTTATCCTCCTCTCTCTTTCGATCCCTGTAGGCCAATACGCGCCAAGCAGGCAGTCCGTTTGTGTGACAGGCGACGACCGAGGTTGCGATCCTCACAGTTCGTCATAGTAATCCATACGCGGTCAATATCTGCGCGTATCGACTCTTGAAAGTCCGCGTTACTATTTCGCCCTCGGGAAGGCTCGCCATTGCGAAGCAAGTCGAGAATAAAGCGCGTTGCCATTGATATCTGTATATACGTATACGCGTTCTTCCGCCTGTGTATTTTCCGTTTCCTGCGCGTGCGTTTCAAAACCCAAAAATAATTTTGTCAGTTCCGTGTCCCCCTACAGTCATGAGTACTCGGTGAGAGCGCTGTCTCTCTATTTCTCTCCTTTTTTATACAATTCATTTTTTATTCATCGCCGTCCCCCTCCTGTTAGTGCTGGCGCTTCCCCCATCGAGCGACTACGTTTCGTGCAGTGCGTGTGAACGTGTGTGTGCATGTGTGTTTAGTTACGTGCGTGCTCGACGCTCGCTCATTCGTACCAACAGAAATCGTCGATAAAAGCCTTGGGCGCTTTGTATTCTTTCGGAGAGAGACAATCGCGTCGAGGTGTTGGGCCACAGAGAGAGAGAGAGAGAGGGAAGGAGAGCGCTTCGCGCGAAACAAACGAAAAGAAGTAAAGCTCCTCAAAGATTGTAAAGAGGAAGAAAAGAAACGGCAGAAAAAAAACAAACGTACATTTATGCGCGGAGAGGGGGAGACAAAGATCGAAAAATCGAGGTTAGGCACGGGACAAGTACGAGGAGATTGGGCAAATAGTTGGGCGCTGACTGTACGGAATTTCGTCGAGTGGCAGGACCCTCATTCGCGTTTATATATATATATATATAGAGAAATCTTCATTATAATAATAACAATAACTATAATCGGAAGTTGAATTGTACGTTGGGCATGGTATACCTGACGAGGTCTTGGGGTATGGGAGAGGCTGAACCACGGTGCTACAGCACAAATACAATAACATCGTCGACGTCGTCAGCAACGACAGCTACCTTTCTACAGGATCATGACGAGGAGGTCGCCCTACATCCTCTCAATAATCAGGTATGCGACACGAACCATTCTCTTGGTCCATTTTTTTAATTCTCCCATTATTCGAATTCATATGCAGAATTGCCAAAGTCACGGAATCGAATTGACTGGTGGGGAAAAAGGTCCGATTCTTTTGGCATTTCGTCAGACCAGAAGTTTGTTTACCGTTAAAAAAGATTGCGACCCGAATTGCTTCGCGATGAAGTATTGGTGGAGTTGCATTTGGGCGACAAAAAGATATACTTGCGTCATTCCAGTCGAATCAGTGTGCAGTTCCATGAAGCGAGTGATAATGGATCGACGTGAGTGATGATTGACGTTCAACGTCGATGCAATTCGTTCGCTGAGAGGGAGCGAAAATTGCATTGTCCAATGTGATCATCCGAGATCCGGATAACGTTAGTTGGGACGTTAAGGAGACATGTGATTTTTATTATAACAATGGATGGCGTATGAAATGAAAAGGTCACCCAGATATGTTTGCGCTCTCATGCCGCAATCCATGCACTTTTTGCATCATCACAGTAGATTTCCCAATCAGAGTTCCAGTTACGACCCACTGGTGTATTGCATTCGTACTTGATATTTTATTCGCAAATCTATTACCAATGGTTATAAAGATTCTTCGGCAGTCAAGAAACAGACATTTTTATTGACATTTATTCTTTATAGGAATGGTTGAATTCTCAAGCTTTGTAACAAACTCATTGGAGTTTTTGATCCTCCAACTATCTAAGTTTCATTAATGTCTCTCGATAGAACACCGAAGATAGCGCTTGGCATTCTCATAATTGAAGACAGAACTTGTTCAATAAATCTGCTTCCACTCATCAACAAAGAAAAAATTGACACATGGAGAACACACACCTGACGCAACACAATCTAAAACACAACAATATGTACAGCCATTGTTTTTACGCTTGATAAATGTATTTGCAGACGAATGAATTTAATCGTACTTGGGGTGTTTCTGTTTGCCAATACCATTGCTCGAGCTTCAAATACAGTTGTCGTGTAAGAACCCGGACTGCGCCTGGAATTTGCTGAAAGTATTTCCAATCAATGTCAAACTGGTAATGTGCTGGACAAACAATTTTGGTTGAGAGTAAAAACAATGGGGATAAAAGAAGGATTACGTAGGGAAGTAGCTGAATGTAAATACGAATGTTTATTATCTGAATTTCTCATGTCATCATTTTAGTCATTAGTGGAAACTTTTTTCTCAAATTGAGGGTAAACATTTGCGATAAGAATAAGTAGAAATTTATGAGCAACTTTCAAAGCCAATATGCATTGATGAATTAAAAATAATTGTTTACAGTATTTCAACGATGTGAACTTCAACTCCACTCTCTATAAATAAGAAAAAAAGTATTTTAAGGAAATTTGATATTGTTCTACTATCAAATTAATCTCGATAATTTCGTATATTTGAAAGTCTAATTTTGACTATTCGGAAAATAGGTATGTAATATAAAAACATAAAAATTCAAGAATAAATAAAATACTTTAAAATTTTGTTAAATTATTCAATGATTAATGCATGAAACACGGTGTTTTGCAGTTACAATATGTTGTTTAGCAATTACTAAAAAAAATCACATAACCGAAGTTTTGAATTTTATGAACAAAATAGGGGTGTTTGCAATTGTTTATTGAATTAAATATCTTTGGATAGGAAGTACAAATATTTTTTCGTTACAAAATTCACTTTGGGTTTTTGGCTACTTCATTTACAAAAACATCGAAGAATGCAATCCGAGGAGTTAATACGATAAAGATCTCACGATCGCGAAACTGATAGGAGCAATAACAACAAACGAAACGAAGGCAAAATAAAATTAATAAAGATAAGGTTATGATGTACAGAGAGAAATATTTGTCGCAGAAATAATGACGAGATTTATAAGATATTTCAGAGATATGAAACTTCCAGAAATATTACAAGAACATTTGTTACTTTTAATTTCGCAAATAGTAAAATCGCTTCCTTTTGAAACTTTCGATGAAGAAATATCGATGGGATTCTATGAGTCATCGGGAATTCTCGCGGGGACGAGTAGAACCGGAGCTCACCGGAGATTGCGAGGACACGAGATAAAAATCATGGTCATTACGTCCTCGCGCAGCAAGAATATCGAAAGGATAATTAAGGAGATTGGAAAACGTTTTTTTTTTTGGTAGATGAAACATTAAGTTAGACAAGTTTCATTCAAGAATGTCCTGAAAATAATGATAATCTACGTGACAAAACATCTCCAAATGTAGATAATTATTATTTATAAATAAATTTCGTAATATCCGATAACCCGCGAGAAACTTTTATTTCGAAAAGTTTAAGTCATCCCCAGTAGGCCCTATGAATGCTCTCTGGAGCAGTATACGACGTTTTCATTTTCACTCTTGACCTAGATTTTTATTTTAAGTTCGTGATACAGGGGTTCGAGGTACAATCGCATCTTCATCTTCAGTCGTTAGACCCCGAAGGACTTTCCTTTTTCCCTTTCTAATCTTCGTTGTTTTTTCAATTTTTATTTGTGTTTTCATCGCACAATACGTTTCAGTTTTTGGTTCATTGACGATTGGACTCGTCTATTGCTAATGAAACCAGGAAAAACTCTTTTTTTCGCTGACTTAGCGTATGAAAATCAGTCGAACAAATCGACGAAAAAAAGAAGAGCGATTGAAGCAAAGTTAACGTTATTCGCGTTCAATCGATATGAACTTTAACATTACGTTCCTTTTTTCCCCTATCGAGTCATGGTTCTTTCGTTTTCTGTGGAGTCTCCCGGTTTTATTATATATTTTTTTTTGTTTGCAGTAGGAAAATAAGAGAGATTAGTATTCCACAGGATATTTTAATTCTTATGTTATAATGCATGACTTCAAATATATTTCGTCAAATTAAAAATAAATTTATTTTACTCTAGTTAATTTTATTTCTTTCCTCGTATGAGTATTGATTAGAATTACGACATTTTTCATCGTGGAAGACTATGAACATACTTTACACCATGATAAACAGTGTCAAGGAACCAAAAGTCGAAGTTGCAACAGTAATGTCATCGACAATGATAATAACAATAATACCAATGCCTATAATATTCATAACAATAATAACGACACAGTTGTGTTTTTTGTTATTATTATTATTATTGTTAACAACTGCTAATCATATTCTTATTGATATTATGAGAGATAATTTGCAACGAAGCCTTGTGGATTATCATACCGAAAACTACAATAACAATTATTATAATTTCTTTATACTTGTCTCTGGATCGCGACTATTAGACATTTTCTGACTAAATCCTTATGAAAATATATTTTCCGATATCAACGAACGCAGGCCGAGTGGCGAAATATTTGGTTTACGAGAACACAGGAGTTGCGCGTAATCAACTGGATTCGAATGAGCTGCATTTCAGTATCAACTTTACGCTGAATCGTGTTATATATATTGTTTATAATATATTTCCACAGGTTGGCGGTCACACGAGGCTGTTGCTGCTCAATCAGAACACCATCTGCAAGCCACTGAACCGCAGGGAGCTGGATTTTTACAAAAACATTCCCCAGGACATACAGATGTTCGTTCCACAGTTCAAAGGTGAGAATTGCTTCCCGAATACCCTCACGGCATAGAAAAAAATTATGTCGCGCAAAAGTGCGGCTTGAAAATTTCTCAATGAAATTTCTGCTTCGGAGGATATTGAAGAATCGTTTTCCGCCATTTTTATTTTACACGTTTATAGAACCTGCGTACGACCGTTTGAACTTTTGCGAGATCCCATCGTTGTTCCTCTTCTTGACATTTAATACCTCGTTATTTCCAGCTGTTCGGATCCCCAGAGTATTGGATCTTCCGGAGTATTTTTCACATCGCCTTTCGTTTCCTAGTTCGCGTGTAACATTAGCACGAGGGCACGGAGAAACTACAGAAAATCGATTACGCAGGCGGCGCCTGTTCATGTTCATTGATCAGCCTATGGGCATTTAACTGAAATCGAAAACTCAGTGAAACTGCCCGCCCGCTCGGCAATTATTGCTTCTTCCGTCGCCGTGTCTTTCTTGAGTTTATTTTTATTACTATGGAAAACATTACATTATCAAAGCATGTGACTTTATTATGGAGATCGCGAATGAAGATCTCAAGGAAACCGTTGTTCCGACGTTAAGCGAGAAAAAAAAAGACAACTGTCCTCGCATTCCGAAAATGAATTCGGATGCATCATCGAGACTTCAAGATCGATTGCCGATCGCCAAAAATAGCTCTTCGCTATCGATATATCCGAGCGAGAAAACGGTTTTAAAAATGAGGCTTGGTGGGATGAAAAACGATTTCTCTGGGAGCGCCTTCCGATTTTTTCTCCCTCGAACCTTCTCCTTCTCAAATCGTATCGCGGTTTTATTAATTTCTGTTTCATTATCTGTTTTTCATTACCTTATCATTCAATTATTTAAAAGATAGAGCGCAATCTCGATCTCCGAAGTACCTCGAAGAACGTACGATTCGGCCTCCAAAAAAACCGAAACGAGCCATGAACAATAATTACTCCAACGAGACGCTGGTGGCTGGGCGGTCGGAGTGCGGCTCGTGCGATCACCGAAGCTAAGCAGCGTTGGGAGAGGCTGATACTTAGATTGGTGACCACTTAGCCGTGCTTTGGCTGGCGCATCGACCAGTTAGCACGAGGCAGATTTTTTTGAGGCCCCGGTGTACATGCTTTAACAAAAACTCTGTATACCAAGGAATCAGAAGAATACATGACAGTCTATACCGGTACGGTTTTTTCACAGTTTCCCCATACCCTCGTTAATTGGTGTATAGTGTAGCGTAAGTCGGCTGTAGCCGCAATGGGGGTTAAGTTCTGGTTGGTTATTAAACAGGGAAGAAAGACGGCGGAACAGGGAAGAAATGTGGATGAAATTTGATTAGGGAGAAAGAGGAAGGGGAGAATAGCTAAAAGCGCTAACTGCGCGTACCAGTGAGAAAGCAATTAATAATAAAAAAAATATTACTTCAACGATTATAATTTGTTTTTTTTTTTCACTTCAGATTGCTTTGTTACTTTTCCCTTTTAACGCTAAAACGAAAATTTCTTCCACACTCGCAAACCGAAAAGAATAGCAATAAATTGGCTCGTTTACGAATTATCGGTACGATATTGGCATCGAAACATATGAAATAAAAAATGAAAATAAAATGAAAGAGTTTTTCCTCTCGGCAGTGTTGCGCAACGCGTGAATCGAACCGCCATAAAGAGTATCTTGGCATTGTCACGATACGTTTAGTCCTCCGCGATACGAGCATATATTTGTCTGCTACAGATAACTGGAAATTTCCAAGTCAATGTTCGTTTAATGAAATTCTCAAGCGGCACAAAAACCTCTCTTTCTCACTCTCACGCGTGTGATAAAGCGTCACTCTTTTGTAATGTTTTCCGTTGCGATAAGAGCTGCAAAAGAATTCAACGAAGGACCAGATTGAAAATAATAATCGTCAAGATCTTAAATCAATAAAATGGGCTGTCAATTAATTGGTACAATAATAATAATTATTATTATTATGTAATATTAATAATTGTGACGTTGATCATTAACGACTCGCCGCCCCATAACTAAAGTAAATTTTTTCATAACTGCACGAATAAAACTCTCCCGCGCTCTAACGTAAAATGAAATCGTAAGAAAGGACAAACGGTGATGGATAAACATAGGAATCTTCGCGGAAACAAATCGTCTCATTATTGACAGCTAATAAAACAATTACTGAAAAAACCTGTGCGAAATTGTCGATAAAAAGTTGCAAAAACAATATTACCAACAAAAACCTTGTAATTGAAAACGGAAAATGGGATAACGCTTGCAAAAATCTCAACGACAAAATAAAATAATTTTTATAATTATTTTAATATCAATAAAATTATTCAAATAATAATGGTAAAAAATATAAAAGATAGTATTAAAAAATAACAAAATAATAATAATAATTAAACTGATATAAACATAATCATTTGAATAACTATTTTGTTTTGTCTCCAATCACAATTTTTTTGTTAATGGTATTTTTTAACAGCGATAATAAATTATTTTTAAAAAATACCGCTGAGCAAAGAAATTGTGTTTACGGACGGAAAACAAAATAATACGTTTAATTATTACTTTCTTTTCTGTCTTTAATATCAATTTCTTTTTTTATTAATCGTATTTACTGAAAACTTTTTTCCAATTTTATTCGAGTTTTTCGCGTAATTATTTGTTAGCAATAAACAATCATTCTTTTTCATGAAGTTGCAATCGAGTGCGTAAAACCAATGAGCGATATCTGCTCGAACGTATGTTCATCTTTGTCAGGGAAGTAACAGACTCCATTGTTATTTCTTCAAATTTTCAGCTCCTGCTGTCCGACTTTTGTGAATCGATTATCCGAATGGAATTGATCGGAACAGTGCCTCGTCCAATCATGTGCTCGGTTAAATTATCGCGTCGTGCCCTTGTGGAGCTGCGTCACATGCGACTTAATTGTAATTACGCGACCCCCCCCCCCCCTCCCCCCGGTTTCTATACTTCCCCACCCCGCTGCCTTCTTCGTCAACGGGCAAACATTTTTGATTCACCAAGGCACACATTCGGATAAATTGCTGATAAATACTGGAAGGAAGAAAACAAATCCGTTCTCATACGTGCGATTCCAGAGAGAAAGACGGAGAACTGACGATGACGTCAGCAATACGTCCCGGAAAAAGATAGACGGTTACGCGGGTATAACAATTACGATGATGTCGTCAATATTTGTCATTGGAATGTTGGAATGGGTTATTTTTTCTTCTTATTCTTCTTATTCTTATGCGACGAGCCGAAAAACAGGATTATTCGAAAGAATTCATTTTCCACGAATAAGAAAGATGATTAAAAAAACGGTAGGATTATTATACGGGCATACTGCAGGGCTGTCATCCCTCCGAGTATAGGCAACGCAAATCCATCAGCGATGTAAATTAATGCAGGATTTTCCTTTCAACGCTCGAAAGAGGCTATTTTTATACATTTTTTGTAAGGTTATGAATTAAAATATTGATGTAGGGTTCGTTAGGCTTAATGAAGCTTAATTAGGCTGCTCAAATAGATATAACAGATTTTTATTCTATGTTTTATGCACTTTTAACATGCGAAAACACCATTTGAATACAATGCCTCGATTAGTAGGTGGGTCTGCACTGCTGCTGAAATTTTGTAAAATGGGCCATCCAAAATTGAAAAATTTTAGATTCGACACATCACTGGCAACCGACTGAACTAGAATTTTTAGTGTACATACAAAAATAACAAAATGACCGTGAAAAAAGGAAAAAAAAAGATTGCATGTTTATCCACTGCTTTTCGCCATGAAAATAGTGAAAATTAACATTTTTTAATCATTTTAAACTGTGTAAACGAGTACTGTAGAGATAGACGCGTCTAAAGTGTTTGCGAAGAAAAAAATCACAAAAAAAATTAACTTACGTTTCATCAGCGATGTCTCCATCACACAAAATGTATTCCGAGAAAATATTCTTGGATGTACTTACTTTTGAAAAATGTGAAAAAATAAAAAATTCGACTATTTCAAAGTTTCAAAATCGTGTCCTGTCTTAAAACGTTCGAAAAAATATGAAAAAATTCAAGGATCTCCTTCAGTCCTTGTTCATTTTTCGTAAAACACAGAATATTTTCTCCATCGTTCGGGTTCGAAGGTTAAATACTAATTGAGGGGTGAATATTGTATGAAAATTCATAAAAAAATGTGTGATTTTAGTTCTCTAAATCGAACAAATAAATTAAGAAATTAGAAAAAGATTGATTTCGTTGGATTCGTTGGATTCGAACGATGCGAACTTTAATCTTGTCACAAGTATATAGTACATAATAGTACATAATCGAAGACAATGGAAATAGGAGCAAAACGTTTCATTGAGGAAACCATTGATTTTTCAGGTGTAATCCAGGCATCGAGTAGCGGTGGCGAGATGACCCTCGACAAGCGTTACAGTCCAAGTTTCCGGGACGCGGAAACATCGCCCCATCAACAAACGCCGCTCACAAAATCCTCCTCGAAACGTAAACGCGACGACGTTCTCAGGTAATTTCATCTACAATGCAAAAGAACGTCCGAGACGTAAAAAATAAAAATGTGTAAAAAAAGAAAAAAGAAAAGCCATTAAAAAAATAGCAGAAAACAACAGTAGCTAAAGTTATATATATATATATATATATATATATATATATATATATATATATATCATTCGACCAATCTCGTTATCATTGTGCGCGCGTGTCAGATCCTTTTTTTGTCTCTTCTTTTGCCGGTATTTCTCATTTTTTCGTTTCTTCAATAAATTCGAAAAACAATATGAATATGGAAAAAATCGCAAAAAAAGATAAGGCATTGAGATTTCGTCGTGAAGATACGATGAATTCTGTGTGTGAGTTCAGGATTTAACGTCAACTTCCAGTAGGGCACAACGATTAGGGTACTCTGACGACCGTCCTACCTTCGGGGCCCTTGAAAATTGTGCTCGTTACACACACACGTTCAAGGGGTGTGGGCCCTACGACCGAGTCGTGCGAATGTGGCCCCCGAACACACACAGACCGAGTGCGCAGGGAATGGCCGAAAAAATCCTGCTGCAAAAAACGCAAAGGGCCGTACCTTTGGTACAAAAACCATAATTGCATTCTAAAATAGTACTCTTATCGCGTTATTTTAATTCTTGAAAAAAAAAATTTTTTTTTTTTTCATTTTATTCATTCATTCGTTTTATTTTTAATTTTTTTTTCTTTTCATTTTTGTATAATGTATCTAGAGTCGTTTTTCTTTTCACTGTATTTTTTTGTCTCCTTCTCTTTCATTTCTCTGTCTCAATCTCTTTGTTATGCGTAAATATCCATCTGTTTCATGAACTTGGTCGTAACGAATCTTCGATTCTTTCCTCGTTGGACGGATTGAGCATTGGCAGTTGAAAAAGTCTCCCCTTCTATTTTCCTCGAAACCCAATTTGCGATGTATTGACAAAAATTACGGAACGAAAGAAGAAAGTGTAAAAGAGACTATCAGAAAAATCGACTTTTTTCAATCTGAAACTCGTTTATATAGATATACGTATACTCAGAGTGTTTCTCGTTTTAATTGCCCTACGATATCAATCGTGAAAATGTCTTCGAATTAAAAAAAAACGTGCTGTACGAAAGATTTACGTTCCCGAGTAAGACGATCAACATCGATAATAAACTTTTTTTTAATCTCGCGATATCGTTTATTATTTAAAATCAGGATCGTGCGCTTTGCTCATTTCTTCGAAAAACAATGTGATGCCGTTTAAAACAATTCTAACGACAGACAGATTCGCTGCTATAACATGAAAACGGCGTATGAATTATGATACTTCATAAGTCGTTTTCTTCAAAACTATCATATATCGAAACCGTCAAATACTGAACCCCAAACAAGCTCAGCCTCGACTCCATTTTCATAATTCATTTGCGACGTGCAAAGAAAACGGGATATCTTGTATACATATACATAAAATATTCCTCAAAACATGTATACGAATACATATATCTATAATCGCATTGATTTAAAAGATTTACAAAATGTTTCTAAATAACGTGACGATTGTTGCCTATTTTATTTCTATTCGTTTCCATCGCGTCCAATGCGAAAAAATCGAAGCGTCGTATCGACGTTCAATCATTTTCTCGATGACGCGAGTTCCGTATTACCGGACGACGGAAGTTTATTGTGTTTTAAGAAAACCGATATCTAGACAATTCTATTTTATATATACGTATGCATATACATGTATGCATATGTATGTATCTGTATATGTAGACGTGTTACAATGGTTTCATTTTAAACTCTCATGTCCTCATGTGCTCGGATAAATAATTACGAACAAAAAATAATTGTACATCGGGGTGTACATATATATATATATATTTATATATGTGTGTGTGTACAGAAGTATTAAAACTTTTTAATTACTTTGCGTCCAGGCGTTTTCGCGCCATTTGATCCATACGTATGTATTAAAATATCGCGTAATAATATGAAACGGTATGCGTAGCTAACAAAAGTGACATTATCGTTGAACAAAGAAACGAGTATGCTTTTTTTGTTATTTTTTTTTCTCATTAATTTTATTCCTTCACCGCAAGGAAAAATACTGATGTAATTACACGTGTCGCCCAATATTAATTTTTTCAGAATGAGAATCCACCGTAAAAACAGTACGGTGGATGTACTGAAGTCGGGATCACATTTGGACAGTGCCTCGAACAAACAATGTATCCTTTTTATTGATTCTTTCAATTTTTATCCGCGCAACTTCTACACGTTTACGTTTGATATATTTCAAAGTTTGTTCCTTAAATGGAAAAAAAGCCGAACAATGTTCAGTTGGTAGTAAATCATAAATATAAAATAGGAAATAAGAATGAGGGGTATCGAAAGATGGAGGGTTTCTTTTCCTTGACCGTTCGTTGGACAGATTTTTTATTGTTGGAGAACATAACGTCGCGTTATACGCATCCGTGCATCTTGGACCTGAAAATGGGTACGAGACAGCACGGTGACGATGCTTCGGCTGAGAAGAGGAGTAAACAGATTGCGAAATGCGCAGCTAGCACCTCCGCCTCGTTGGGTGTCAGACTCTGCGGGATGCAGGTAAATCATACGTATATTTTCATTGTCGTGGATTCACAGAGAACCCTCCCAACTCAACCCACAGAAAATGAGAAAAGAAAGTAACGTGAGTAGCGAAACGGGGGTGGAACGTGGCTTCGCCGATAATGGCGGGTAATTAGTTTCACTGCGTAAACGATGGTGATGGTAATTCACGAATGAATCGAATATATCGGCTTTTTTATCGCGGCACAGCTTTTTCACAGTTGCCCTGTATCTTCGTGCAAATGTGCGAAACAGTGGTGCATTGGGAAACGTGTGGCTGTAGTGGCCTGCACTCTGGAGGAGTTTCCGAGAAATTCGAGAGATATTGAAAGTGCCAAACGTTGGGGTAAAAGTGATGGGAATGGGATCATTTTGTACTAATAAAAGTGTTTGATTATAAAATTGATTGAAATCGCACTTTAAATAAGAGTGAAATGTTTCATCAACGTTCCACAGGTTTATCAGCTGGACACGGATCATTACGTGAAGAGAGACAAGTATTGGGGTCGTGAGCTCAACGAGGAAGGCTTTAAGTCCGCCCTGTATCGTTTCTTTCACAACGGATACTGCCTGAGAACAGTCGCGATACAGAGAGTGGTAACGCGTCTAGAGAGCCTGCGTCGCGCAATCGAGAGACAGAGCAGTTATCGTTTTTACTCGTGGTAAGTCAGTCTGGATTCCTTTTCTGATAAACGACACAAGAGAAAGAGTGAGAGTGGGAGAGAGAGAGAGAGAGTGGAAGAAAAAGAAATCATCCGAGCAAAAAAGAAAAAGACTGTCATTCGTCCCCTTGCCGCATCCGGTAACATGACATATGTACGTGACCACACAGTAGATCACCCATAGCGAACCGCGACCGAGAGTGTGCACCTAGGGAATAAATGCTCTAATTCACCGGTGCAGAAGGACTCGCTCGGGCGCCTACGTCATCATCCCCCTGGCACACGGTCAAGTCAAATATCATCTAAGAACTTAAGATATAATTAAAAAAAAAAAATAATAATAACAAGTAAATAAAAAGGAATGCGAAGAGCGTAAAAAAGAGGAGTGGTTGCATCCTTACGGAGTTAATTCATCAGATCGTGATACTAATCTTCTGATTTTTCTGGTTGGCGAAACAAAAAAAACCACCACCAACAACGTTACAGTTCACTGCTGGTCGTTTACGAGGGTTATCAGATCGAGGATTTCACGCCCCGTACGCGCAGTCCACTCGCGAGCCACACGGTCGAAGAGGAATCGAGCGACGTTAGTTTCGGTGAGAATATGCCGCACGAGGAGGACGAGGAGGACGATCGCGAGGACGTGGACGATGACGGTGGTCACGGGGACGACGAAGATGACGACGACGATGACGTCGACGTTGACGATGACGACGAGGACATGCGGGCTCGTCAACGCTCGTGCTACTGTGAACCCGGTCGCTCCTGCGGTAGCGCCTCCAGTTACAATTTACTTCCCGAGCACGAAGAAGTCAATCAGTCGACGTTGCATCGTGCCTTCGGCGAGGCAGCCGCCCGCGGCGCCAAACACGCTACCGGCTTTTATCCGATCAGCGAGGAAACCGTCTTCATGGATCCACCGAGTGATCTGCTGAACTCCGCTGTCGTCCAGAATTCACCGTCGTACGATAATTGGATCGGTTCTGCGTACAGCAGCGCAACCAGCAACACCAACAGCAGTAGCCACGGTGGTGTTGGCGGCGGTAGTGGTGGTATCGGTAACAACAGCAGTACCAGCAGCAATTCCAGTAACGACGATTATTTCTGCCCTCGCCAATTAACGATTGGCAATTCCGAGGACACGAGCTCCGATCTTGATATCGGCACAAAGTGCAGCCTCAAACGCACGAGACCCTCCACCAGGATTCGAGAGTTTCTCATCTACGAAAACAACGACAGACGTAAAAGCGTCAACGCCGAGACTTCAAACGTGTCCAAACGATTGAGGGTCAAAAGGGAACTTCGATCCAAGGACACCCAAAATGATCCACGGGTTGACGTTAGAATGATCGATTTCGCTCACACTACTTTCGGGCACTCAACCAGCTCGGGTATCCACGCCAATTCAGCTACCGTACATCATGGACCGGATTGCGGCTTTCTCACCGGCCTCGACAGCCTGAAACGACTTCTCATGGAGATACTCGCTGAAGGTTAAGAAACATTGAGAAAGGGGGGCCTTATTTTGTCTTTTTTTTCTTCATTTCTTTCTTTCTTTCTTCTACTTATTTTTCTTATTCTTTTCCTTTGGGGATATACGGATACCGTTGATTTTTGATTGCCGGAGGAGAATCGAGAATGGCGAAATCGGTTTGAAGTTCTTTGAGAAAGTTCAATGTTTGGCGAGCTTCTATTCATTAATTCTTCCATGCTTTTGGACGCTCCCGTTGGCATTCGTCGATTTTTTGTGATATTCGTTTTCCAATGAACGCGTGATACTTTTTTTCAAAAAAAAAAATTCTTGTTTGTTCATGAATCGTTGTTTTTTTTTAACAAAGGTGACGAAGAAAAGAAGCATACAAATATCGAAAATTCGATCAAACGAATAGTTCCGGTGCTAGAGTTAAATAATTCAGTTAGAAGTGTATATTTGCCTTACACACTGAAATTTACTTTTTAACTAATATGCCTCTATTATTTATAGGCTACAAATGAGCATTTTGTAACCAAGAGAATTGATTTGCAACCCGTGTTGAAAATTCACGATCGTTTCATCTACAAATCGACAATAAAGTCAAATTAATGACTTCGGAAGAAGCCATTTTCCGGTACTAAAAATAGTTTAGATCGACTGTGGCCATCCAATCATTGCTCATACTTGGCGTACGTCGATCAAAATTTGTATGAACAAAATCTAGCGTACGAAATATTTCAGTACCGATAAGGTTCAGTTAATGTGAACCCTCGGTTGAACAGTCTCCAATTTCCAAAAGCGTGCCAACAAGGCCAGTCCATTGTTTTAAAGCCCTCTTCAATCGAAGATCAACAAGTCCGCAATTTTATTTCGGCATGCAAGAGAAAAGCAAACAGAGAAAGAGTGAGCAGTGTGGAGGGGGTGGGGGAAAAAAAGGAGAGAAACGAAACGATGAACTCATTTATTTTAGGCACCCGCGGAACACCGCGAAGATTTACGCCGCGAAACACGATTGGTTACATTCACGAGGAGATTCGGAACTCGAGAAAACTTCCTCGCGACGTGTGACTGTGTCTCCGTGTGCAAAAACGAGAAAAGAAAAAAGATAAGCAAAACAAACGAAAACTGAAAAGTACGCGCGTAAGCTTCCTCGCGAGGATACTTCGTTTGTACCTTTTCAAAGCACACACACGCCCACAGGATATATGGGGAAAAAATGGAATGAAAAAGAAACGCCCGTTATGGGAAAACATTTCTTCGTATCTTCTTAAATGTTGAAACGAGGAATAACGAAGTAAATAATTTGAAAAAACAAAAACAAAAATAAAACAAAAAACGAGAACCCTACAAACAAAAACACTGGAAACAGTGTCCAACGATTTCGCAGCCACGAAACGTTTGTACATAATTAATTTTATCGAGGAACAAAACTATAGGTAAATAAAAATCGAGGTATTATTTAGCTATAAATATTGTCGCGTTTAACGACACGACTCGCGAGAACAGTGATCGTTCTTAAGTTTTTCACCTTTTTTCTTTTACTGCACACGCGGCAATTGGAATACCGACTGGCTAAGGGTGAAAAACTCGGAACGCAGAAAATTTATTTCGTGAGTCGTGCAATTATACAGTCGATTATTATTAATATTATTATTATTATTATTATTGATACTCGGTGGCTAAATTCTTTCTTTCCTTCAGCGCCACACGCCAATAAGTATCGAAACTTTCACATTATCCGTGTGTACTTTTATGTATCATAGGTGCAAAACAATTTTAAAGAATTCACAAAGAACGGACTATAATGATGGGGGTAGAAGAGAATTAATGAATAAATATAAAAATTGAAAGTAACCTTTATCGACCACTCACGCTTGCGTGAAGAACACTTCGATCGTTGCTACGTTTACGGTTTCATTCTATTACCCAATAGTGGGTTGTAGAATGGGATAAACGGATGATAACGGTATTAACAAAACTGGTCATTCCTGATTTAGAAAAACACAAAGAAAAAATTAAAAAAATTAAATATTTAATGAAACCATCAGTGGAGCAAAATGTGAGAAGAGGGGGAGAAAAATTGAATCGCCGAGAACGATACTTCTTCACCTCGGAGTAATTGACTCAGACTAGCAATTTTTTGCGCGGAAATTTCAGAATCGTTCGTTAAAAAAATGTACTATTTTCACGAGCTGTCTCGTTTCTTCGTAGATACACCAGGTATTCTTTTTCCTCCTCTTTAGTATTTTCGTCACGGTAGCGAATTTTGGAAATACGTTCTCGTTGACGATCCACACGATCGAGCCTCGTCAAGACAACGGATCGTCATTGAAATATTTTTAAAAATACCGCAAATATCGACGAAAAATTAGTATATTATATGTACACGATACGTTTCATATTTTGCTCGAACAGTTGGCGACCGAGATTTTCTCTCGATTTTTCGTACGAGCGAGAAGCTGACTTTCTTCTTATTTTTTCCTGATGTAAAATAATGAAAGCGTCATTCGGTAAGCTCTCAAAAGAGTAAAGTAGCTTCTCAGGTTCGCCGAATAAATATAATACACTTGTAAATAATGTAAACATGAACATGTTAGAAAAAAGGGGGTCGGGAAACAAGTGTGTAAGCGCGCGCGCGCGTGTCTGAGTGTGTGTGCGTGCACGAATGTGTATATGTATGTATGTATATTTTGTAAAAGCGAAATGCGAATTTTCCGGCGACGGAACGCTTTTCCAAATTTTCTGGTTCCATTCGTCACCCTTTCTCGGCGATTCGTTTTCGCGCACCTTGGAGATTTTTCGAAAGAAATAGCGCAACGAGACGCAACGTTTGCTCGCAAACGTTCATTTGCGAGCCACTCTTTGTCGACGAAGCAATGAAAGAAAAGAGCAATGAATCCGGAGAAATGGATAAACAGAAACAGCACGAAAAGCGAATCGACGGGAGTGTCGAAAATTTCGAGGTTGGGTAAATGAAGAGAAATAAGAGGAACGTGCTTTTGATTTTGCAAACACCGCGTGGACAAAAACGAGCACAATTCGAATGAAGGAAAATAATAATTGAAGAGAATAACAAAAAATTAAAGTCGTTAAAACTGGCGAATCATCGTGGAAGCCAAAATTGTGAATGGAATAATTGGTAAAACATTTGCGATAACCGTATGTACATACACTTTCTTTATGATAAATTATTCTTTCCCGTATAATTTTGTTAACCGAAATTTTATTTGTTTTTATTTTGTTGAATATTATTTAACAAAATGGTGTTGAACATTGTTGATTTTTTTTTGTAAGAAAATAGCTCGAATGAGTGTTCATTCGAATCGTGCCAATGTCCGTGTAGTCCGTCGCGCGGCTGTTGGCAAATACGAGAAATGATTGTTCGATGAAAAAAAAAAGATCTTTATGCCCTGACCTTTATCCGATAGTTGTATATACGTATATATGTATAGATCGTAAATAATGTGGGGCAACTAGAGGGAAGAAAAAAAGTGTCGGTTGCGCGTCCGCGTGTATTCCACTGTACTCCATTTACAAAACGCAAACAACAACAAATCCAATTGTTTCATTGACCGTATTATAAATGCTACAATAAAAGAGAGAAAAATTTTATAACATTCTTGTTTTTGCTAGTAAGTTCCTGCCCTGTTTATATCGGTCCTTTAGCACATCCTGTGAATGGAGTGACAAAAAATTGTAGATGGCAGCCGTGTTCAGAATCAGCGTCGTTATGATGACCTTTCGCAAAAGTATGCATCAACGTGGCTAAGACCTCGAACATCTAAGTTCTTCCTCAGGTTTTTCGGATATATTGTAGCCATCGTTCCAGATCACTGAACCAGCCATTCGATTATTTCCATGGATTTGATGGCGAATCAAAAAACGTGGGAAGACACTGAGCCAAATTGGCTTAATGTCACAGCCTTCATCGCTATTCAGGTCGGCCGAATTGCCAGGCATAGCTTCAATTGGCTTGCCTTTACTCACACCCTCAATCAACCGATAATGTTGTCCGATCTCGAAGTTTTTTTGGGAAATTCACGAAATATTTGATAAGGCTTTTATCCTACTATGAATGAGAACCGTTCAAGATTAAACTTCACCAACCATAAGCCTCGAGTCATCCTTTCAGCTCTCTACATTGTCGAATATTCTCTCGAACATTTGATTCATACTAGACGATGAAAAGTGGTAGGGCAGCTGAGAACGTAAATC
Organism: Ophioninae sp. A BG-2022a; assembly: GCA_030523105.1. NCBI lineage: Eukaryota > Metazoa > Arthropoda > Insecta > Hymenoptera > Ichneumonidae > Ophioninae sp. A BG-2022a. The sequence goes on along the minus strand of JAPYZI010000095.1, from coordinate 25,550 downwards.
AATAAGGGACGTGGAATCCCAGGTGGCCTGCGTAACACCAAAATTCTACCTGAGACTTGACCTTAGGTCTTTTCTACTTTATAATGTTTAGGTGTTTCGAATATATGAATACAAAATTATTTCAAAGTATATCCCTCCAGGAATCATCCGAAAATTCGTTTCTAACGCATCAAATCGAAATACTCTTAACATTAAAGGTTCAGAAGTATCACACCAACTGCTCGCCGATTATTTTCGGTTAAAACAGTCCAATTTATTTTTATACAAAATTTTCGATGATATTCGAAGGTAGTGTGCAATAAAGGCAGTTGCAATAAAAAAAAACAAACGGATAGAACACCTTTTTAATGCCTATTTATATCCTATTACAAAAGAATATACGAAAGGTGTGTAGCGATGCGCGCATTATTGTAATAAATATTCAAAAATGCCAGGAAAATCTGAATCAAAATAAAATTAGCCGCAAAACGATGAAAAAACAGGAGCGGGATGGAACAACAAAATTATGATTACCGTCCTTCAAGGTATACACAATTATCAGAGAGTTGCATAAATACTGACTATATTCGTATATAAAATAAACTTCAATTTAAACATAATGGTATAATTATGCAACTAATATCGGTAATAATAATATTTTCTATGTACTGTGTATATATAAATCCACAAACCACGGTCTATCGACACTCAAGAGCGGTCGATTTAGCTTTCATGTCTCAGGCAATTTGGTAATGGGCGTAACAAAAATACAAATCGTGGGAGGGCATTAAATAATCCGGTGTGGATAGACGAATGTTCCTCGACCGTGACTTTGAGAGAAACTGGCATATTAAATAGTAATAATAATAATAATAATAATAATAATAATAATAATAATAATAATAATAATAATAATAATAGCCGAGAATTGTGAAAGCAATGTGAACAAATAATAATAGTAAAAGGAATTTAGAACGCTACTTTCAATTATTTCAATGGTGTTTTCGTTACGTTTCTTTTTTCGTTCCTACGCGCGTTTCTGCGCAAAATTGCGGGCTTGATATGATTATCATTCGCCGGCCATTTGATAGTGGTGACGCCTCAACGCGGATAATCGAAGTCTTTCAGTCTCCAAAGCTTGCTCCAACTCGAGGACGCGAACCTGCGCTTCCATCTCGAGCCTTTTCGCCTGGTGCAGAGTCAAGCCATAAACATCGAGGTCGTCTGAAAAAGAGAAAGGTATGTTGAATACCTTAATACTTAAAGGGGATTCGCTGAGAAATTGTAAACAGCGAATAGCGTGTGAAGAAAAAGTGAAAGGAGGAGTGGATTGCAACAGCCTGCAAAACTGTACGCAACGGCAATTCCTTGCGAAATCGAAAGATATTTACAACAACAAAATTTTCAACTGCAAAACGTTTGCAGCTGGAAAAGGGGGGTTCTCTTTTCAATTTTTATCTCGTTACCATTTTCTTCGACAAGTTGTCCACAACTCTTCGCCGTGGCAACGACGTTTCCAGTCGCTTGCGTGACGTCCCTGGACGCTTCGGAAAGCGAAGAAAGATTTTTACTGTTACGATCGGCCTTTACACGACTCGCCACGACGAGTTGAGCCGTTGATGCCGCGATTCCCTGTGATGCCACGACCAATTGCTCAAACTTGCCGTCACCCGAGACGACTTTATCGGCAGCTTCCCTATTTTTAATTAATTTCGTCACTACGGCTGGAAGTAATCGATCGAGAACACAAACAAGAAACATAAGCGAAAAGAAAAAATAGCGCGGAGCATATGTGGGCTTACAGCAAAAAATTGGCTCCCATTCCAATTGCTTTGGCAGCTGAAATCAAACCCTCGGACCATTGATGATTCCTCTTGTAAAATTCCGTGGCTGAAGCTGTTCCCTAATCGATTTATAGTAATTAAATATAATAATAATTATCGACGAGTTTATTGATATCGAAATAATATCTTGGGTGATTATACGCAAATGTATTATTCTATTGGACTTGAATAAACCAATAACATTTTCAAATCGTTGTAATGTTGATCCTCGAAGCTTTGAAGAATTAAACTTCTCGATACTTTCAATAAATATTACAGCTATGTGAAAAACGCGTTTTTGTAAAAAGTTGTTCGAACCAAACATTGTTTATACATTCGTGCTTTTTTCAGCATCAAATAACTTTTCGCAAAAACGCATTTTTCATATAACTGTAATATTTAATGAAATTATCGAGCAGCTTAATACATTCTTCGAAGTTACAAAGGTAAGTTTTACAAAGATTTGAAAATGATTGGTTGGTAATTTACTTTAATTTGAATTTAAGAGTGTATTTTGTATGTAATCCAAATGGAAGAGAAAAAATTGACTTTCTCAATATGACGAGCATAAAAATGTAATAATATTTTCAACGCTATGTGGCGAAGTAACAGGTGAGATATAATCGGATGAGTGTTCATAAATATTATATACTGACTTTTCCTTGGGCCACTATTTCCGTTTGCAGCACTCTCGATTTCTGCACCAATATGCGTATACACTTCATTAAGTCCGTGCACGAATCGAGAATCTTTCCGTTCACCTCGAGTTTCAGGCCCGAATCGGCAGCACGAGATTTATTCAGCATTTCCTGCATTTGTTCGAAAACGAAAAATAAATATGATGTAACAAGCGATAAAGGTATAGCGAATATAAAAGCGGAAGCGAAATGGGGCTTCGAATGAAATTGTACCTGAATTCTTCCGGCTGCTTCCTCTATGGCTTTGTCCATGTTCAGCAACTCATTCTCGACCAAGTTTCCGATCGCATCCACGTTCCCGCGTGCTTTCGCCAGCGTGTTCGCCATCACCGAAACGTTCTCCAGATGCGCCTTGACGGCGTCGAATTGTTCAGCGACTTTCGAAGATTTTTCTTTCAGCTGAGCGAACATGAGGGAGGCCAGAGATCCCAAAATTTTGCATTCGTCGGTCAGTTCTGTACAAACGGGCGATTATTCGATGAGACAATAATACAAATTAATAATTGAAGGAATTACGATAATTGAATAATTTATGAAAATCTACCAATCAATAATTTGTATGACGGGTTGACAATTAAAAGTAAATTGATTGAAGATAAATATAAACTAAATTGATTGCACAAATAAGAAATGTAATTGGAAAAAAATATTCTAGGAATTGCGATAAACCGTTTAGACGCCTTTTTCCACGACTATTAAGCCTGTCAAGGCCATTTTTTACTCGACCGTATAGTTTCTACAAGAATAAGAGATATAAGGAAAATCGCAGAAAGGAATAGTTCCATGACTCACTGTCTCCAAGGGATATATCGGTCGAAATGTTCGAGGTTGATCTAGCATGAATCAGATAAATAGCTAAAGCGTGAGCCGCGTTTGTAGCACTGCGCATCAAGGATTTTCCCTCTTTCGCATCGGTCTCGTAAGCTTCAAAGCATGATCTGAGCTCATCCAAAAGCCTACAGGTTGGCTTCACGAGGCTTTCCAAGTAATCCGGTGTACAAGTCAACGTGGAAATTGCTGGATTTTCGATCGCGCTTGTTGCACTCGTAATAATGCCTTCGGCAGTTGAGAGAGAGTGTACTGCGAGTAAAAAATAAAACATTAGGGAACATTATAAATGAATAAGAATCGACGGCGCAAATCTTTTTCGATAATTATTGATTTCATTGCATTTGTGTCTAGAAAATATCGCACGAATTAATGAATATTCGTGATTATCTTACGAAGTAATTCGTAATAAGCCGCATCAAAATCAGCTTTCGTCTCCTTTCGCGTTTTCGTGATCTCGGCCTGTAGTTCGGCTATCCTAACGTCGAGTTCTTCCTTCTGCGCAAGCAAATCGTGCAAGTCACCCTCGGCGACTGCTTTTTCCGACGTTATAAAGTCAATTTTAGCCAAAAGTGCAATGTTCTCGGTTTTCGCCTGATCGAATTGTTTCCTAACGTCGTCCAGTTCCGATCGAGCTTGAGCGACCCTCTGAGCCTCCTGATCGGCAGTTGCCTGTCCCTGCTGTAATTCTTGGAGTCTCTGCTCAGCTTCCACGGTTTTGCGCTCTGCTTGCTCTTGAAGAATTTTTATTCCGCCGAGTTGTCGGTCAACTTCGGCTTTCTGTGAAAATAAAATGAGTCCGTGGGTGTGTGTATGAAATTGAGGCTGCGGAGAGAGTGAAAAATAGGTTCCTATCCATATCTCACCTTCCTGATCAAACTTATGTGCTCTTCCCGAAGTTTCGCATAAACCTCTTTCAACTTTCGAAACTTCTCTTCCAAGCAACGGTTCTTTTCTGGAATCGGTAAAACCAAAGCGATTATTGGACAAAGTAGAAACAAAACTGCAGCCAACTAATTCTTTCATTCTTTAGAATAATGTCTAAAGAGTTCTCAGCGGCGTAGAGAGAATGTAATTGAATCTGTCTCAGAGAGAATGTAAATCGAATTTCGAAAATTCAATTATCTTTCTTACCCTCCAATTCGCGAACTTTTTCGGTCATATCATTGCTTCGCTTCGTTAGTACCGCCTTCAATTCCTTCTCTTCCTGGAGTTCATTTTCTTTGGCGGATAGGGCCGGTTCCAATTCGCATATTCGAACCTTCATCTCGCCGATCATTTTATTGTACTCGGTCAAGATTCGATGCATCTCTTCCCGCTGGCGTGCATTCTCCTGATGTAGATGATCGATAAGGTTGTCCCTGTTATTTTATTGATATAGCATTGATATTTTTTAGTATCCGGTATTGCATCGTTATGATTGTCATTAGAGCATGAGGAAACACAACTTCGTTAACTTTCGGAACCAATAGTCTGCTCTTGTTCAAAATCACTTGCCTCTCGGCAAGAACGTCCGGTGAGATGGAACCATTTCGCGTGGTGTCCGTTTGATCGCTGCTCGTCAAGCTTGTATCCGATGTGTCGATTAAACTGTCCACAGCGGCATCGGATTCCGCTGGTTCTTCGGGTGGCAGAACGACGACTGGCGTCACGTATGTACGAAGTTCCGATTGGATCAAAAAATTCGGTGGATTCTATAAAATAAGTTACAACAATAAATATAATTAAAATATTGACAGTAATGATGAAAACGTCAGGAGGATTAACAACAACAATTCGTAAAAAATAAACAAAATGAATAAATTAATGAATATTTTCTAATAGACATGTGTTCGTTTCTTGCAAATTGTAAATAATCGAAAGCTCCAAACATTTTTTAATAAAAAACTCTTCTAATAGACGGCAAGTATAATGCTAGAATCTTGCAATCGTTCTAAAGTCGTTTTTGCGATGATGAGTTTTAATCTTACCTCAGGCAAGGATGGTATAGTTATCAAATGCTTGAAGTAATGCATGTGCTTGACGTTATTGTAAAACGCGTTAAGATCGTGGAACTGCTTGAGGAAACGATCCCGATGACCAAGCAATATGTCAGGTGGTAGTGCGCCATGCAATTTGAATAATATTTTCACGCAATAATCGTAGAGGCGCGAGGCGTCTTGAACACACGGTATGAGAGGCGCGAGCCGACATTGACCGGAGGGTGTCATAGAGTTGGATCGCGCGTGATCCATGGACGCGTGAATCGCGTTGTGGAGATTCAATATGTCGTCCATGTAATCGAACATTTCCACGGACATCTGGAAACTGAATACGAAATTAAAAATTACGACTTTTTTTCGGTTTCTAAGGATGTTACATTTTTCGTGGGTATTTGCATGATTTTAATTAAACAAAAATTATTTCTTGCTTTTGGCTATTCTAAATGAACGGGAATAGTTAATACCCTTGTTAATTCAATTGGTTTTGCTTACGAAATAATTGGTTAATTATTTTCGAAATTTACGTAGAGAGTTTTAATGAAGGTTTTATAAACTGGAATGTTAGTACTTTTCTCCGCGAGTATTGATCATTTTATATACTTGTTATAGTTTATAAAAAGATGCATAATATTGGATCTGTTGAAATTTATCAAAACTAAATATTGAATGTATTCTTATATTTTATCTTTCTTCTGATAATTTTCATTGATTAGTACATATTTAATTAATTTATATTCAAGGGATGAAATGGACTCACTAAACGTTTATGTCATTTTCTCCAATGGCCTCAAGCTGTTCGTTGGTCACTTGGAGATTGCCGGGTAGTCCAGGGTTACGTTTGTGAAAGTCCAATTTCGTAATGAGCAAACGTATATAAAGGTGTATGAGACGGCCGTAACCTTCGCGAAGATGTTGCCACAATTTTCCAATATCCTCGAGCTTACCGCGATGACACTGAGAATCCTGGATCACCCGGGGATGTCCCTCCCGCAGCACTTTGTGCAACACATGACAAAATTTCCATGCGACGATACGATTTTCTTGGAGTGGCTGGCGCAGTATAAACATCCAAAATATCGCTCCACTCTTTTCCTGATATGTACCGATAATGGCACCTGTGTAACTTGGATAAGGATACAATATTTCTTTCTTGCTACAATTTACTTTTTATAGTAAATTATGTAACAATGATAGAAGAATGGTGATGAATTGATTAGAACTTGTCAACTGATTTAATGGTTACCATCGTTGCCTTCTAGCCTCTGAGAAACTTGTTCAGAGGCCTAGAGTTCGTAAAATAGGTCTTTAATAATGGTTATCACCCTGTATAGTCGATTAAATATAAATATAAATAAACCATGATTCAAATACTTCGATTTCCATCTATTATTTTGACAAAAATAAAAGATGGATAATAGATCTATTATTCACTTCCACAGGCAAAAGGATACTTCGCACATGTTTCTCTTTCACCGGAGTTTCAGATGGGTGAACAGCTTTACTGATGCTTATACTCTGAAATTGAAAAACATCCATGTTTACTTGCTTTAATGAATTTTCTGTTTATATTGCAAAAAGTCAATTTACAATGCCTCTTAATTGACCTATATCAGATACGTATCATCTTTCAAGATCTCCATCAGTTTTTATATCACTCACAGACTTTTTGATTATCATTGAAACCCTCCGAATGATAAGAAATCTGTATTTAACATTACTGATAAGAAATCAATATGAAGTCTATCATTGAGAAAGTTGAGAGCTTATTTCTGAGCTGTGTAAATTTGGAATGAAAATTTGACAACGATTCTCCTTTATAACTTTTTATTGAGCACAGACACTTGTTTATCTACAGAAATGACCATCTTTGGTAGCAAAGATCTTTGTATGATATAATTTTTATCTTTTTCTGTAGGATTAGTTCACAATGCAAGCCACTAAAATGTAGAGTATTAATAGAGGTAACGATGGAGGAACTGAGCTAGTAATATGCTGCGCTCTCACAGAAAAGGTAGAAAAAAGTGCAGACACTGGCAAATATTAAAGGACACAGCCTGGGTGGTCAATAGAATATGATTGAAGCGGCTCTGAAGAAAAAAAAAGACTCACCTGCTGCTGCAGCTCTTTAGCGGGAGGCGGTACGACCGGTGGCATTTTGTTAGTCGTGTTTCAATCTCAAAATGTAACGTAAATGTTTGTCCTTCTTTTTGAATGTACGTATATAGTGCAGCGTAACTTGTTTTTTTAGCCCTTTCAAATGTTACTCAAGGCGGCCTGTGTTAGTAAAGTAATTTTAAGCCATCTGCGACAAGACATAGAAAGGTAAAGCTGAGTCCCTTAACGAATAGAACACGGAAATGTACATGTCTCAAAAAAACGAAGCGTCTCACGCATCATACGGGCAATTCCATATTTTCACAAGGGCAAAGGTCGATCTCGTGACCGACAAGCAAGTGGGTTTTCATGCGACGTATCAAAAGAAAGACAGGCTCGAACTTGTGCTCGAGCATCGATAGAATGAGTGAACAAAGAAAAAAAACGTCCTCTGCGTGTATCATACCTGAAACTTCTCAAAGTGCTCTCGCTCCAGATCCAAACTGGTTTTTCTCTGCTGCAGCACTCGAGGGAGCGAAAGTGATGCCATTATACGAGACAATTCCCACAAACGATAGCTGAGAAACGAATTTCAACGAAAAAAAAGCAAAGGAGAAAGACACAATTAATATGAGCTCGACAAAATATGAATGGTTGAAGAGTGAAAACTTTCTGTTACTCTATCAAAAAAAGAGATCATTGTTGGGCACCATTTTTCGCGATGACACAAATATTATTTCTGTTTTTCATACTGAGAGTACGCGTTACACGAGTATTTGAGCTTTCATTTTTCTCATCTGCGGATACTATCAAACGGTGGAATTTTGATCGAGCGGATTTTCAATTAATCGTGTTAACGGAAAGATATATAGTCGTTAAACGTAGGCTGACAGGTGAAACGATTTGTTGGCAGGGATCTATACATATGTATTTGGTTTATCTATGTGTATACATATATATATATACATATAGATGGTCAACCAAACCGCGAGTGAGAGAGTTTTATAAATGAAGAGCGAGGGAAAGAGATAGCGAGAAAATAGGTTCTAGACCCACCCACATCCGCGGGGTCAAAAGAAAAAAGAAACTATACCAAACACACACCAGAACCCGCACGAGGAACGATTTGTCGGGATGGAATCGTCGAAAGTAAGGCAGACGAAAATCAAAAAAGGAAAACAGTAATTGTCGTCCTAATACGAGATGTAGTACGCGAGCCTCGTATTCAACCACTACCGTGTATTACTCTCCAAAATTAATGAATGAATGCGCGGAGCATGAAGACTGCGTAGAGAAAACGAAGCGAACGCAATGCTTGCAGAGATCCTTGGAACTACTGTCGACTCATTCTGTGTTTCGACGCAGCGCTGCGATCACTCGCTAGAGCAACAAACGCCGGCGGCAGAGCGGATAGGCGAGGAGCAGAAATGGAAGGGGAGGCGTTTCATAGTGGAGGCTAGAAGAGATCACAACTACGTACTTACTTATGTACAGGTCGGGAACCTCCAACGTTTTTTTTAACCGTGCGGGAAGTATCTTCGATACTACGATCAAAATTTAAAAATCGATCAATAATTTGTTATGGATTCCCGATTTTTCAGAAAAGGAGAATTATACCAATCGTTTTCAATGCGCTACCAAAAACCGTTGATCACTAAACGAATCGTAAAAAAAAGTCCGATTAGTTAAAGTAGAGGGGTCAAATTATTGGCCGATTGTTAAATTTCGATTTTTAAAAAATGGGGACCTACCTTGTCCAAGTCCTTATACAGATCTGAAAAATTGCAGCAAAGCGGTGACCATAGAAAGAGGTAAAACAGTAGTTTATGCTACTGTCACTTGAAGCGTTGTTATCCTCGAATGAACCAATCAAATTTGTGTCAGAACACAGCAGACCTCTCTGAAAATAGTCCATTAAAGATACATTCGTGATTTTCATGATGGTCAACGTGTTGTTATTTATTTGACGGTATAATTGTAATCATTGTTTATGATCGCAAACAAAATTAATTGTAATGAGAAACTGGTCAACTGCTGTCAAATTTTTTCTCAAACGGGTCGCATTTTATGGCGCACTTTTCGCATCATTATTTTTCATTGAATAGACTGGACGGTGTGGCTTTGCTTTTTTCGGAGATTAAACCGTTGAAAAAGTACGATTCAAAGAAGCGAAAGTGGGCAAATCAATTTACAGATCAATTTTTAAGTTCAGGTTTTACCAGTTCGATAGCGAAAATCGAGAAGCTAACCTTTCAGTTGAATCGCGGCATAGCGTCCACTGCCAATTTATTTCCTCTTATTTCTCTTTACTCTATGGGGAAAACAGATGGGGAAATGTTCGCTACAGTCCTCTTACGTGAACCGTTCGTACTTAAAATCAAAATAAGATTACTCCGCAACGTTCTCCCGCATTTCGGCGTGTCTTGCGTGTGTCGTCGCATGGTTCGCTCATGTGTTTGTTTGGGTTAACCTAGATTTTTGGATCTTGGATTACCCGGATAAATGCGATTTCCTTAGATAACGCCGACGAAAGAGTGGGATAATATTTAATAAAATATGAGTGTTAATAAAAAAAAAAGTCCGAAAATTCAACGATACAACGAATCCGTCGATAAACTTGATGGTAATCATGTCTTTGCTTTTCGGGTACGCATATGTAGATTCGAGAAGTTCCTTCATGATTTTGCAAAAATATAACGACGTGTTCAGAAAGTTTATAAGGAATTAATAGAATTTATTAGTTGTTTCCTAAATTTGTCTTCTCATTGGTAATTTGAAATCGAAATTTCCAAAAAGAAATATTTCCCAAAATACAAATGAACAAAGAACACTAATATACCCAAATAATGGATATTTCGATGTCATTGTGCTTCTGGATAAAAGAGTGATGGGCTTAACCATAGGACACGGCAGCCTCTTGTTTAATACAATGAAAAGATTATACATATTTCAATATGTTTTGAAAACTCTGCATTTGAGTGTTTCAACATGTTTTTGAATGCAGATGTTGAATGTGCTAGGATCAGAATTTGTAAATTTTCTGGCCAACTTTGAAATGTTTACGTCTGTCTAACATGCACATTAAATTATAAATCTGAAGAATCCAATCGAAGAAACTCTAATTCAGATACTTCTTCCAATAAGAATTGGAATCGAATAATGACATCGTTCTGGTATATCGATTAACAAAAGCTCGAGACTAATTTTAGAAATTGTCAGCGTCTTTTGATCCTATATCCAGCTAGATAATTATGACAATGAACAACTGCATATTGGTCATTCAGCCCATCAGGAATATAGTAAGCCAATAGAAATGAAGCTTTCTAACACGGATACGTATTACTTTACCTCATAAGTTCTTAATACCATAACTGTCTAGTTCAAATCATTATTTCTGTGATGTATTTGTATATACCATATAGCCTATGCGATCAGTAAATGCGTATAACCATTGCAGTAACAAGTAAAAATATTCTACGTACGATATCCCTTCGAGCTTATGTGTTCTGCCATTAATTTCGATGGGTTTCTGGTACAGTATGGAATTTTTTTGCTTCAAGTAGCAATTAATTTTATGAACAGTTAATAACCGCGATCTTTCATTGCTTCCCGAATCTCCAATTTACGGATGATGAAAGTCAAGAAATATAGCTTGCGCTATAAATTGGAAAGTGCTTTAAGTACAGTACATTGCCAAAAAGAAAAACTCCTGAAAACATCAGTATTAGAAAAGTGTAAATGATTCATTGACTGTTCCACAGATGCCTGGGTAAAGCATTTGGATGAGAAACATAAGGAAAGTGGAGGGGAATCATCGATGCGCCAAGAACTACCAATGCCGCTTCACAGCACGCCGAAAAAGTCCTCTGGAAAGTTAACTCAAGAACAATCGGATCTTCGGGCAAGCCCTATGTTGTTACCATGCACGCAGGATGGCGGCAACGAAGTCGCTTGGGACTGGCAGAGTCCACTGGCCAAATCGACCAGTGGCAGAAGAAGAAAAAGCAATGGCGAGCATGTTGGTACGCCTAAGCGTACGACAATGCTACAGAAGAAGCGGAATTCGAATTCGCCATTGTTGTACAAACCGATAAAGAGGAAATTAATGAAGAACGACAATCAGCCCGAGTGTTTTGAGACTTTTACAGCGGAGATGAAGGCACTTTCGGAGCAGATAAAGACGAAGGACGAGGCGGAGAATCGACACGCAGAATTGTACGATGTCAGGAATCCTAATGTGATACAGGACGAATTGTCAATAGAAATTGACATTGCGGATTTCACCGAGTCCACGACGGAGATTGCCACGTCGATTTCGTACCCTGCGCTCAATGCAAAAAAGGTAGATATTCCGGTTGCTAAGACAATCATGGAGGATCTTTTCGACGATTCCATTGACGAGTCGATGGTAAAGTGCAGCCAGGAAGTTGAGGCGAAATTGAGGCTGGAGTCGTGTTGTTCCGAATCCTCGTCAAAAGCACGTTCGACTGGGAACGAGGCTGTCAAGGATTTTTCTTGGCATCAACAGTCATACACAAGTTTTCTGGCTTCCAAGGAAAAATCGTCAGACACGCATGAATCTTCGTCGCGCGTGCTTGATACGGAAAAAACGTCCGAAAAGATGGATGTTTCAGCGTCAAGGTTGAATAACATTGAAAAAGCGAAAGCAACATCTACCAGCAGATTACCAGCGACTGCGAGAGAGGCTGCCAGGAAAGGCCTGCACTCGAAACGTGTGAACCGAGACATGGAGAAAACAAAAAGTTCGATCAACAAAACAATCTCCTTGACATCAACAAGTCCGAATCGCGCCCTTTCGAAGCATCATGCTTCCATATCGTGCACTGTCGCAACAACCGCAACAACGACGGCAACGACGACAGTAACGACGACCATGACGCAGCAGAGTGAAATCTTCGAAATTCCCGACGACTCGTTCGACGAAGATTTTCTCGATGTTTGCTTTGATGAGGTCGAGAAACAGAGCATTGAGAAAACGATGAACCCGTCGAATCAACCATCAAGTCGTTACGGGAAGTTCTATATGAGTCCGCACGCCAATGTGCCCTCCGAAGGTGGTGGGGCTATGCGAAAGTATATCGGTGCAACAGCGGCAGTCAGAAAGTTGTTGCCACCGCCACAGTCCGCCACCCCGCAATCTTCAAGCACCGACCCGAAACGACAGGATCAAGTTCACCAACGCACTAACTGCAATGGAAGTTACAATGGGAACACGAGCGTCGCAAACTCCACGACGTTACATCAGTCCCAGTCCACGACAACGATTAATTCGTCGAGGAAATTTTTCAAAACGAAGAGTCTCTCGACCTCAAACTTTGATGACAGTGTTCACATTCGGGGAAGTACAACCTCGTCGTCAATGGCGATGCAGACTATCGTCGTTGGGACGAGCGGAGCTAAAAGTTGGAAAAGTAATTTATGCGAGAAGAGCTCGTCCGTAAGTAACAGTATGGTACAAGTACAACAAAACATAACCTCAACGAGCGCGTTTCCAAAGAATGCTTGGAAAAGCACGAACAGCGAACGTAACAATGGAATTGATAATTTTAACAGAAACGCACCAAGAGACGATGGTAATAGATTAAAAATGATAAACGATAGTGTACAGAGGCACAACGGTGTCAGAGATAGCGGAACGAACAATCACTCGCAGTCCACCCAGATATGCACACCCGAGGAGATCGAGAGAAAGCGTTGCGAGGCTAAGATGAAACTTGAGATGAAGAGGAAATTACAGGCACGCTCCAAATCCGCCACTTTACTCACTGATTTTACGGCCACCAGACCACCCGTCAAGAGGTGAGAGGAAGGCTGAGGGAACCGAGGAAACAATAAGGCTTTGAAACGGTCAGTTTCACTTTTTCCGTCGTTCGTTTGAAGAACCATGCGAGAAAGAGAGACACAGAGAAAAAATGATTGTCTTCCACTCCACATTTCGAAACTATACCGAATGTTCTGTACCGTCTGTATTCAGTGATTGTTATTGGTTGTCCAATCGTAGTTTTTGAACAACGGAGACTACGTGAGCCTGGCGACTGATTTTCAAGATTATGTTTCCATACAAACAGGACTCGAAGAAACGTGTATGGCGAAATGTTTCAGAAGAACGCGGTGGTTCCGACACGGAGGCAAGACCTTCTACATCCGGTCGTATACTTATACGTGTTATGATTTTGTTAATATTTTTTAACTTTAGTTTTGTTACGCCGCGGTGGCTGCCTCGGACAGAAATGTCGTGTCATAATATAATTCAGTCTGTGACTTGAAATTAAAAAGAAATTATGATAAGTCTTGTTCCAGTTATTTCGTACCTCAGATCGATCCTATTGAACTTCCTGGATATCCAAATTCATCTTTGGGATTTAAATCATTAGATGATACTTAGACGGATAAAATATTTTTACAATTTCCAGGGAATTCGATCCGGAATGTTTCAGAAAGTGTATGTATTAACTCGTACTTATTTTCAATGCCAACTTCCAACGGTAAGTTTCATTTTATTTTGAAAGTCCAATATTTTAAGATTTCTATGCATCACTACAGAATATTAAGTCGTGAAATTCCACCTTTGGAAAATAAATACAAATTTGTTCATACAAAAAATATACGATGCCAATATTTACTAATTCGGTTACAAAATTAATTAAAAAACTGGGCAAGTGCGAATCGGACTCGCGCATGAAGGGTTCCGTACCGTTCATAGCAAAAAACGGAAAAAATCGTGTTTTTTGTATGGAAGCCCCCTTCAATATTTATTTTTTTTTAATGTTATTATTTATTATTCAAGTAAAAATTCAACTGAGTATTTTGTGAATATTTCAAGCGCCTACCTGTTGCCATTATTGATATCGAGTAAAAAAGGGAAAAAAACGCGTTTGTTATATGAGACCCCCCTTAAATATTTATTTTTTTTTTGTTTGGGTTTGTTGTTATAGCGGCAACAGAAATACATAACCTGTGAAAATTTCAGCTGTCTAGCTATAATGGTTCTTGAGATACAGTCTGGAGACAGACAGACAGACAGACAGCGAAGGCTTAGTAATAGGGTCCCGTTTTTACCCTTTAGGTACGGAATCCTAAAAAGCATGTAAACTTACCGAAAGACTAGACAAAATGTTTCATGAAAGTTTGATTTTTTTTCCAATTTAAATAACACGTGTGAAAATGTAAAATTTCCAACTAATTTTTCGCTGAGAAGCAATTTGCATAAAAAATATTTGTCAGCATATGTTTTTGAAAAAATACTTTTTTGTTTAGAAATTTCTTTCATGTAAACGATTTTTTCCTCCGAACTCATACTTTATTGAACATTTTTATTGGAAACCGCAAAATCTCTTGATTTATCTACATTTATGCTACTTTCTAGAAATTCTCTAAAAACTTATTTTTCATTTATAATAATTCGAGCATTTCACTTGCTTTTCTCAATTTTGTTTCGCTTCTGCTAATCGTAATTTGAATTTTCTAAAAAATTCGCAATAAATTAATTGTGCAAATTAAAAAGAAGGCGATATACATTTTATTTTTAGAAAAACGAGAAAAAAAAAACGTTTAAAGGTGAAAAATAAATGTTTACTCAAAATGTTGTGCCATTTCTGAAAAATGTGTTAAATTTCGATGTAACTAGTACTAACCTGTATCACGAAAGACTCGTAGACCTTTCGATCGGCGCGTGGAAAACGGTGCACATATTTCTGAAAGTTCGAAAGTAGAACATGCGCATATTTGGTCGGACACATACGTGGCTGAGTGCCAGGGTGAATCCTCGTTGTTCCCGTACGCCTCCTTGATATATGGCCGACCACATACCGCAGCTTCCACTGTTGGTAAACGAACAAAAGTCACGGAGCAAAAGAAACGAGCGACAATGCGCGAATCCATTCGTTATCTCCCAGCATTGTTCACTTGTTTGAGTTCGCGCGTGAAACGAAAAAGTTCATTTTAACCCTCCGGTGCCTGGAATTTCTCATTGATAAACCGACTCGCTGTGACACTTGGATGGGCTTATTTTTCATAAAAACCCGCGCGATTTTTTTGCTCGAATGTTGTTTCGACAAAATAAAAAAAACTTTCTAACTCGTGATCTACAAACAAAAACGTTTTTTGCACGTTCAGTAATTTATAAACTGCTAAAAGTTTTTTTTTGATTCAATTACTTTTGTGTGTATCTTCTCTCTTTTTCGCCATTTAAGGGCAATCGTTTTTTTTCCCACGGAGTATAATGGCTAATTTGTTTAATTAAACAGTCCGCTCGCTCATTTAAAATGTAATAGTTGATTTTTATGAAAATTATTCTTTGACAATTTTAAATCTGACTGTGAATCGAAAACAAAGATGCGATAACCGACGAAGCTACTCATCGTCGTAGGAAGCTGACGCAAAGTCAATCAAAGTGTTATTTCATGAATATTTTAAAAATTGCCAAATTCGGTCGGAGTAAAACTTATTCACGCGTCAGATTGCTGCCGATACTAAAAAATGTACTCAAAGCCGTTGGCCGTCAACACGCATGTCCGTAACTTCGCAATTTTCATGCTTATCCTAAATAATTAGATAGTTCGATTCACCAACGATTCATTCCGCTGACGAATTTTGTCGATGGACAGAAAAGTATTTAATTCACGAATTTGATCACCCCACAAACTACCACAAAAAGATATATTAAAGACCATCTGCTATCAATGCGCATGATGGTAGCGATTTCACGATTTTCATGCTTATTTTACATAACTAGGAAAATCTAGTGACCTATAATTTGTCCCGGTGACGGTTTTGAACAACAAAAAAATAAATTTTTTTCGGTAGTCCGGCGAATTCGTTTCCGAAATTTTTCCATTGAAAATGCATTGAAACAAAAACTTAACATTCACTAAAAACGAATATGAGTATAAAAACGACTGGCTAAAAGTGAATAATTTATTCATAAATATTAAGAGCTTGGTTTTTTAGTAAATTCGAATTACATTCAAAAATTACGTAAGATATTTTCCAAATGCGAAAGAATAACAGAAACGAAATAGACTTCGAAGAATTTTATATGCGTCGTATAAAGAAGCAAACAAAAAAAAAAACATCGAAAGGTTTTGCTTATCTATGCTTAGGTTTTGAAGTAGCGTATTAAATATTTAGCTTGCGAATAGTGAACTTTATTCATGATATAATTTTCACGCGAGATTCCGTGTTTGAATCTCATGAGAGTTTTCGTGCTCCGGCATTTGAGGAAATATTTCGCGTTTTTCATTTTTCCTGTACAAAGAGGTTCACGTACCGACTTGTTAATTTGCAAATTAATTCCTCCGCAGTGCTGGAGTTCCCTTGACACCGTACATCGCGTTTTTTCCTCTAATTTTATTTTCAACTTTCCGCTAGCGTATTTCGCTAGACATATTGCATACGAAATGTTCATCCATACACAGACTCTTATCGAAGACGTTGGGATTCTAACACGCCTCCGCGAAGTACAGCCTTCTCCATTATACTCCTTCCTCGCTTCGCATAATAACGCGAACATTTTTTTTCACCCCGTTGCTGCAACCCTTCGTACGTAACTCCATTTTTTTCAAGTTTAAAGTTGCTGCAATTGTCATGCGCTGCACGAGACCAAAGACCTCGTTCCCGTTCAACGGTTCAGACGGATCAAGAGAACCGAGCAACTTTCGCTCAGACGAATCGCCAAACGTCTGATGATGTTCAGGGCTCGTGATAGGATCGTAAAAAAAAAATAAAAACCTCGATCGATCGTGTCTGAGATAGGAAAGTTAAAACCCACAATAGCTTTGTGCACGAATCGAATTATCAATTATTAATATATGCACATAAATATGAATAATTCGTGGATTAATAAACCGATGTACACCCACAGATAACGCTATATGCAAACGGATGTGCGCGCGTGTTTACGGGCTTCGGTGTGTCAAGATTAAAAAAAAAATCATTTGCCATTCGCATGTTTAACAATAAAAAAAAAACAAACTGTCGAATGTTATAAGTGCATTAACTTTCGTATCGTAGTTTTAAGCATGATTCTTACTTATTTTTCGAGGCGAATTCATGGTTTTTGTTAATTGCAAAATCGTACGAATGATGCGTATAAAAATATACGTACTTTTGAGCAAATGTCACGTTGCAGCGATATTTTCAATCACTTTTTGTTTTATAGACGGCATAAACGTGACGATCGCTTTAATTCTAAATGTAGAAACATTTTTGTGGGTAAAAAAATGTTTGTGAATACAAAAATAATTCATCATTGACCATATGATTTTTCGGTTATTATAGTTATATTACAAATTGTTTTATCTTTCGTCAAGTATATCTGCTCTTCTCGGCTCTGACTACAAAACATATTTTACTCGTGGTTAAATTAAATATTTCTAACAAAACCATTCAAATGAAATGTTTTATTATATGGCTATATAATAGTTCGGTTTATCTTTTATCACGCATACCTACTCTTCTCTAATCTATCTACGAACATTTTCTTACTTTTTAACGAATACATAAAAAACGATATCACTGAGTTATCGATAGGCTAAATTTCAGGGATAAGAAAAAGGAGAAACATTGCTCGAAGACAGTCATGTATATAAATTACATCGACGCATTAATATTTGCTTAAACAACTAGGTCCTTGAAGTTGGAAATATAAATAACACCAAACGAGGGTTTTCCATAGCACAGTTATAAATCTTAATAAAAAAAATTAAAACATCAAAATGTATAGAAACAAAAGCGAGAAAAATGGGCGAGTTTCTATTTAAAGTATAAATAAAATTTTCAAAAAAAATATAACGAGAGTGTAAGCGGAAAAGATCGAGATAGCTGGATTCGAAGGAAATCTAGGAGAGCTTGGAAGAGTACACGGTCGTGGTATAATCGGTGCACGTTGCGAAACGATAGAGTACAGTGTACACAGATATATATGTTGGTACAGGCAAGACGAGTACGCGCTTGCGCAATTTTCTTTTCCAGCCCCTCTTTTCCTCACCCTTTGTCCGCGAATCAATATGGCAAAGGAGGTGACGTCACAGAGGGTTCTCTCGCTTGTGGTCTTCTGGCTGAGCATATAGTTGTGCCTGAAAACATATGAAAAAAACATAACTGTAGCGAGTATGGGAAGAAAAAAGATACAAATTCGAGAGCATTTTTTTTTCTCAGGGAATATTTGGCGAAGCATTAATAAAATAATGGAACTTCGAGTACCAATCGAGAAGGAAAAAATGAAATTTGTTTCTTCCGTGACCGCGTTTAGCTTTTACTGGTGCGCTACGTGGGTATTTCCGAGAGTTTAATCAAGGGGTGAAAATTGTTATCGGCGCTTCGCCTACTGTCGAGAGCTTCGGATACTTTTGTTCCATCAGGATTGTTCGAAGTGTGAGTGTGGGGAACGGAAAAAAATCATATTTTTCGCGCTAATATGGCATAAGAGTCTTGATGAAAATATTGTGTGTGTGTTATCAGCACTATTTCCGAGACTCGACACGTTTCGAAGTTAAAAACAGAATGCAAAAATACCACTTCTGTTATTGAAGGGATCCGTATATTATCCGCTATCAGGAAATAGTATCGATTATATGTGTACTCGTACTGATAAGAATCGAGTCAGAACGTTTTTTGAATATTTAAATTACGTATACTCGACTCGATCTTTTGTCTTTCATCCTATTTCATTTAATTCGAGTTCAGTGGAATAGCGAGTAATAAAAGTAACCGTTTCCTCTTTGCCCGATAGTTGCGAGTGTGCCAAAATGGACTATCGTCATTTGAAGTAAAAAGAGAAAGGCCACTCAATAGTTTATGTAAAAAGTCGTTCTTTGATATTGGCCAGTTTGAGATAGATGCGATTGTACATTCTAGGGTTGAGCGTTTTTGCGATTCGCCGTTGATGAGAAGAACCTCAACGAGTTTTCAGAGTTTGCGGAATGTTTGTTTCTTTTGTCTGAGGATTACGTGTCCTGGTTACAGTGGACATATCATTTGGGAGTAGGGGATGAACGATTTTAGTGCGTTGTTTAACGCGAACGATGAAAAGTAACGAGGAGAAAGTATCAAGTTTTGCGAGGATGCACGCGTTACTTGAGTGACGTGTTGAGTCAGGCTGACCGTATGTTTGTTTCTCTACTTGTTATCGCTCATTCACGGAGAACGGAAACGATAGCCAGGGGACGACGGCTTACAGAGGAAGAAAACGGGAGAAAGGGAGAAAAAGAGAGAGAGGGAGAGAGTTGAAGGGGGAACGTAAAAGAAAAGAGGGGGTTGGAAAGATAGGGGATGAGAGCAGGTGGCTACTGAGGGTCGCATTTGGGGGTGGCGACGAGAGAGGGGTGAGACTTCGCTTTGGTGGCTTGGTGGTAGACTTATACGAGAACGAGAGGATCTCACACGATCAGTCGGTCTCGGACGAGCATGGGGACAGCACGCGTGATCGTTGATGGAAAAACACGATTTCAAAAAAACTCGTGCTCGACATCGTCGAGATTAAACAGCACGAGACACATTCGTGGCATTCTAAAAAAATCGATCGAACGTAACGCGGCATCGTTCATCACCGAAAATATCCGTTATCGTTCGAATAATACCGCGACGAGGAGTGTGCATCCCGCAAAGCCGCGTACTCTTTTTGGAATGCAAACAAGCTCAATCGTCAAGGGGCTCGGTATATTCGTTGCGATTGTACTGTTACAAGACGGGAGCTCGCGTCATGGGGTCCGTGCTACCAAAACGGAAGTATTCACCAACGCGTTTCTCGTGAAGATGAAAAATCCGGCGGACAGAATCGTTGCTGATCGCGTGGCTGCTAGAAATGGATTTGTTAATCTTGGATCGGTAAGTGTCCATTTTTTCACCTTTTGTCATGAGATCCATCATATTTTTTATTCTTCAAACTAGAAAATGTACTTTAGTCTTTTTCATATGTATCGCGGTTGTTCAGTCGAACGGTTATTTTTTTTAACGACGACCATTTTTGTTGTGTTTTTTCAATTTTTTATATATCCAAATAGAATAATTTTGCTGTATTTCGTTAGGATTAAAAAATTTGAGACGGTTTTCGGAACTGAAAATACGCGAATATATCGGAGCTATATTTGACAGTGCAATCTTGGCCAAAAAAGGATTTAAACAAGTAGATAATATTATGGTTCGTTGCTCTCCAACCCATACTTCAACATCATCATCGGATATTGTAATAATCTATTCGGCGTACATGTTTCGAGACGTTCTCATCACTTTTTCAATACCCAGTCTACTTCTAAACTCACATTACAGGGATGAAAGATGTATTATTTTCATCTGGAACACTCGCTTGGATTTTAAATCGATAAGTTCAAGGAAATTATGAGAGATAGTTATTTCTCATGTGTATGTGCATGTATGTACATACGAGCTCCCCTGAATCACAGACAATATCAGAAAGAAGGAAAACCTTTGACAAAAACCATTTAATCAATCAACATCGGTACGATTGTATTTTCAAATTACATTCTTACTCGCTACATTTCCATGACATCGAACGAGTACGATATTTCATCAATGACAATGTCAAAATACTTGCAATTGAATTCCCAGTTATATACAATTTTTTTCGAAATCAATCCAGTTGGCTCTGAAAGTTTGGGTCGCAATTCGATGTTCGAAAATTTATTATTAATGACTTCGTTCGGCTTAGCAATTTTATTAGCTTTTTAATTTGACTACTAACTTTTAAATTATGGTTAATTTTTTCTCATATTAATCTTTTATATCGTTTATTTATATATTAACTAGCAAACACCGCTCGCTTTGCGGGCGTAAATGTACATAGATTTTCATCTATTGCATATATGCACACCGCAAAAAAAATTGTGTCGTTATAAGTTTTTAACGATTTTTTCATAAAATTTTTTTTTCTTCTAAGATTAACGGTATTTTCGTGCCCAGGGGATACAATTATATCTGAATTGACCAATAAAAAAAATATTAAAAATCCAATTTTGTTTGGATTTCTGCGGAAAAAAAGTTTTTTCACTAAATCATCGGTAACTTCTCTTGCTTCGGGATTTGGAACTCTACTGTGTTCTTAACCTCTCCGTTATGATTTTCTCTTCAAAATGCCTGCTGAATCATCAAGTTCTGATGATGTTTTGATTTTTAGCAGCATTTCAAAGTTGGATCATCGATTGTTGCAAATTTGTCCTTTTCCTCTTTTGTTGGCGATTTTTCAAGTGGACTTTCCGTGAAAACTATAAGCGATATCGATATGATTCCAACGCCATTACTGAATTCCCGAAATTTTTTTTTCAAACGCACTAATTAAATGTCTACAGCATATAAGAATATCACTCTTTTGAAATCTCATGAACTTTTCGATTCCGAAAAAGTAGCCTGTGGAAAAAAAGTGTCGTCTTAAAAGTATTAAACGGGTCTATTTAGTCGTAAATTTTCCGCTGCTTACGAATATGCCTTAGTTTTTGCCAAAAGTACACAATTAAACTAGCAAAATAGAAAAAACCTTTCTACAATATTTTGTTGACATTTTTCAATATACATGGAGAATTGAAGGCGCATTAAATAGTGAATTTGTCTTCAAGGTACAAAAATATATCGATATCAACCTGCGATATGACACTAAACGGATAAATATAATAATTATTCTAAGTTTTGCGCTTAGCAACATCAATCATTATGAATGAGTACTATTATCATTAGAAAAATATTAAATCACATTTTTAATAGTTATTCTTCTATTCGGGGCGGAGACGAATCCAACAAATCATAGATCATCAAAATCTGTCCAGCCGTTATTGAGTTATAAATGATGTAACTAACCCGACTTTGTTTTATATACATATAGATAGACGATTTTATATATAATGCGATTTGATGAATTTGAATAATTTGATTTGGTTTTATTTGATTTTATTCTCAATCATAAAATCATTGCTGTTACTTTTAATTGTGTATTTATATGAAAAGCGACAGCGAAAACAAATCATAAAACGACTGTACCGAGTATGATTTAAAAAATCGAATGGATAAATAGATTCAATAGTGAAGAAGCTTGAATAAACAAATTCTGAAAGAAGCGATCATCGATACTTTAACAAAGAATCATTGTTTTGGTAGATAACAATCTACCAAAACAATGATTCTTTTTTATTGTAACTTTGCTTTAATGCAATGGAATGAAATAAAAATGGGTATCACGCATCTAAACGCAGGTATACAGGTACTAATAAAATTAGACAGTGAATTTTTTTCCTCTTCGATCGTCGTTCTTTGCTTATTTTGGAAACAACTTATTTTGGATCGCACAAATCCGAATAATCGCTCGAGGCTAATCAAATTTGAAACGGTAATTATTGAAGTGTTTAATTTGTAAGTGACAATCGAAACACATTTTCGCATTAAATGGGCGAACTAAAACGCACAGAGCGTATGTGTACACGAAGATCGCATGAAAAAATAGCTGATCGATTGACGGACAGCTGTCGTGAGTATCGCACGCGGAATAGTTATGCAATGCGCATTGCCAACGTATAGGTTGGATCTGTGCTGTTGCTGGGTTCACCCGCGGAGGCGGGAGGAACAAACACGCTATGCCTATCAATGACCTGATGGCCACTCGGTCACAGACCCACAGCTGCTCGTCGTTGTTCGAAAACGGGACAGGCCTAACTTTTTTTTTTTTTGATAAATCGATATTCTCTTGTCTCAATATCGTTTGGTCGCGTCGACACGAAAATATACTATTGCACCACGGAAATCACGATATCTTCATAATTACTATTATTAAATATAAGCATCGTTATATGAAAATAATTTCAGTTGCATTTTGTAGAAATCAACGTTTTGTTCGAAAAAAAAAATGTTTGAAGGATAATTTGAAAAAAAATTAATCCTTTTTTATCAAATAAAAGGATAATTAAAAAAATGACGATGTGCTAATATTTATTTTTGTACATTTTTTAAAATACTACATTCTATTTCATCGAAGAATAATTTGAAATCGTACGAGGCGAAGAAAATTTCATACATTTTTCTACATTTATGATTACGACATCCTTTTATTTTTTCAGTAAAATAATTTGAAAAATTGAGATGTGCAAATACTTTTTGAACCCGCTGTTTCTGCAATATTACCCACGTTTTGTAAAATCGTTATTATTATGTTTCGCTCGCAGATGTTACCGTCAAATAGAAAACTTGATGCGCTATTCCATGCCAAATTGCAATTTTTTATATTTTTCGCAATGAGATTCGAAGAAGTTTATTCGTCACATCCGCATACTGATTTAATATTTCCACTGCGAGCGGAATTTCCGTTCGTTTCTAAAAAATCGATATTGGCTTTTTTTTTTGCTCGTTCGAACCGGAAAAATTCCGTTCAAGACGACGAAGAGGATGACTGCGATGATGAGCAATTTTCCGCCAGCAGTAGACGGAGTCGCGGAAGAGGCCTCATTTTATGCAGTGATTAAAAGGGAGCAAGGGGACAGAAGGGGATAAAAAAGGAATAGCAATATGGGAGATAGAATCATGGGTGGAAGGGGATGAGGTGCAACTTTGAACGGAAGAAGCTTTGATCAAACTTATGTAATATTTACGGATTTGTCTTCCTCGTTCATAGCCTGCCATCGTTGCCTAACGCGTATCCCACTATTTATATCCTGAACAGGATTAAACGAAATGAGTGTTTATGCGTGAGATGTGCTCAATAATGTAAAGGATGACGGGAAAAAAATAAAACGAACCGATGATTAGACTTAATGAATTCATAAAGTTGGTAAACTTATTCCGCCTCCGATCTTTCCTGAACTAGACATTGTTCGTGCATGGAAGAGCTCACGAACAATTTGTTATACCACATTGCCGAATATTAATGGATCGTTACAGTGTAATTAAAATATTGATTACCGAAAGGGAGGGAAAACCTATTGTTGAAAAATGTGCAAGTTTTTGATGATTAAAAAATGTCACTCGACGTAAGGGAGAGTGGGACACAAGTTGCTACGGGGCACAATGAGTTATATGAGATTCGGAAAACATTGATTTTTTTAAATGTTCGACTGCTATTTGTATTAAGTTTTCCTAAGCCTAAAAGAAAAGCCAACACCAATAATGATTAAAAATACAAAAGTTGTTTCGAGCCTCGAATTATTAATTTATCAATCCTATCAATTAATCGTAAAGTTTATCAGCAAATTTGCGTTGACTTTCGATAGTATTATTATGAAATAGGGAATTCAATGACTCGTGTCACCCTATTTGTATTCTGAGGACAAGTATAGACGATCTATACAACCTCACAAATTTTCAAATTCAGTCACCTCATATACAGGGTGTCCCAGCTAAGAATGTCATCCGTGAAATGGGGGGTAGGGGATGGAATTCTAAGAAGATCGATATAAGCATGTATGGGTCTCAGATCAACCCCTGAATTATTATTAATTTTTTACGGTAGCCAATCAGAGGCACCCGGAGGCGGGCCTACGTCGGTCGGTGACATGCACGTCTGTTAGTGCCCGGCGGGGCGGTACCCCCACCATGCGGACACTGCCGCTCGTCGGTGTGCGCTTGCACGTGGTAGTGTACGACGAAAAAGGCAATATCGGTGCGCGCGCGGCCAAGCCGATGTCATAGCTGTTAATTGTTATGGTTTTTAGAGCGTTTGGCTTTTTCTTTTTAGGGAGCGATGATTATAATGAATAAATAATCAAATCAATAAATAATTGTTTATAATTAATTAAAATTAATTATTATATTGTTGTCGCTATAATAATTATAATTAATTATTATAGCGACAACGCTTTTACAATTTATTTGTCGCTGAGGATTGGATCGAATTGCCTAATATTATTATTAATTATAAACAATTATTTATTGATTTGAATATTTATTCATTATATCTTGTTGATGGACATATTCGGTGGATTATTACCGAAAACATTCATAGTTGCAATACATTTAGTAGAGACATAAGAGAAAGGATAGGTAGAGGTGAAGATAGAGGTAACAACGCGTGTCGTCGGAACAGGATCGCTCCCTAAAAAAAAAAAAGCCAAACGCTCTAAAAACCATAACAATTACAGTTATGACATCGGCTTGGCCGCGCGCGCACCGATATTGCCTTTTTTGTCGCACCCTAC